>APFE031507542.1:675-90489 GCA_000404065.3 Pinus taeda
CTCTGTTTCTCTTCATGCAACTGTTTGTTGAGTTGGTTATTTAACTGTTGATGCATGGACAGTTGTTGTTGTAGTTGTTCTGCCTTCTATTGTTCCTCCGATAGCTGTGTTTGTAGTGAAGCGATCACTTGATCCTTTTCTTTCAACAAATTGCTTACCTCTGATGCCTTATCCATGGTGGCTGCCGAATAGGCACCAACATATTGGGACAACTTTGTCAGGTCATTGGAGGGGTCGAATTCTTCCTTCCACACCACATTGGCTGTTGCTGTTTGTTCAGGGAACAGGGAAGGTTGATTAATCCTTCTCCTTTTCCATTGTCGCTTTATTACAGCCCCGTGTTTTGGGCTATAGAAAACATCCAATGGAGGAATATCCTCCACCTGTAAAATAATTTGATCCGAAGGATCCTTGGGAATTATTTCTACTTCTGTAGTCGAGGGTAGACCGCTGGTTCCTTTGCTTGGAAACTCCTTTGATGTTGTATCCTGTGTATCGGCCGCTTTGGATGTATCGGCATCCATTGAGCTCTCAAGATTGCTTATAATTGAATTAAATTGTTGCCATTCCTGGAGCAATCTCGGGTCAATTTGAGTGTCGACACTCACCTCCTTGCTGCTCTGCTCCTGCTGCTTTTTCTGTTCCTCCTCCCGTATTCTCTCCTGTTCTTTCTTTTCTGCTTCAGCTCTATCTTTCCTTTGTGTTTCCTCTTGTTCTTTCCTTTTTGCCTCTTCCTGTTCTAACCTCCGAAGTTCCTCCTGCTCTCTTCTTTGGACTTCTTCAAAGATTTCAGATGTAGCAGGAGGTTCGTTAGTAAGCTGCTGCTCAGGCTCGCTTGATTGTATCATCGGGGCAGTGGCTAACAAATCTAGAGGCAGAGTTTGCAACCTCTGCTCTCTAAGTTTGTTAAATTCAACTAACCCATCATCATGGTATCTCATTCTATCTATCTGCTACACCTGAAATATTGACTCGGCTGAGGAGAATAGGTCATCAAACTCATCTTCCTTATGTTCAAATTTAGTGAGTTTGGCCTGGTCTAGAACATTATAGACGACTTTATTCGGATCAAAACGTCTATTAGGTAGAGTGGCGAGACTTAGTATATTAATCTTTTCCGCCTTTTTCTCTGCATGTTTATAATCATGCAGAGTATAGACGCAACACCTTAGAGGAAAAGGAGGCCAAACTTGCTTCTTTGAATTCCTGAGAGTCTTTGTAGCTGATGCGGTTGTAAGCTGATATGTTATCTCTCGAGCTAATAGTTTGTCTGGTATATACAAGGGGAGGATATGAGGCCTGGCCTGACTGCCAAAAACTCTTACATAAGTGAATTTTTCTTCTCCAAACTAGGTTCCTAAGGTTGTCAAGTCAATCTCTGCCTGAGAGGAGATCTTAGGAGCAAGTCTATCAAAAATTGCATAGTAAATAGGTAGCATGAATCCATTGCAGACTTGATATAACTGGTGTTTATAATGAGCTTTCCATAATTTCTGGTGGTAGATATGAATGGGCATAGTGTCCTGTGGAGTCCATATCCACCCTAACACAGGAAACTCGGAATTAAAACAGAGGGTGTCTAAAATGTAGGCACTGAAGTAAAATGGAGGGATAAACCTATCAGTAACACGGGATTTGTTTCTGAAGTCAAGAATAGTTGTAGCTAACTTATCCGATAATATATTCACCCAATCCATGATTTCACTATTACATGCTGCCTCCATCAAAGGTACATCTCTATGGAAAATTTTGAAGAATCATGCAATCCCCACATTCGACACATCATGACTCCAGCATAACAATAAGGAGAACATAAGGAATCGACGGAGTACTTACCCGAAGACTCATGTTTGTGTTTCGTCGGGTTCTATCTCCATTCCCGTATAAGCTCCGATTCAATCTCATTTTCATCTCTAAACTTCTCCAGGAATGCTTTATTATACTTCTTCTCTGGTTCGGGCAAATGACACATTTGTCTCAAATCATTGGGCTGAAATGAACCGAATACTCTCCCATCAACAGTGCAAAATGTTCTGTTTGTAATTGGAATTTCTTCAATGGCCCGTCTCACCACATCTGTATATGGAAGAATTTGCTCTCGAGCCGCTATCCTGTGCAGGTAGGAATCAACCAAATCTTTTAGAGTAGCATCAGACTTCCGGCTTGAGCCTGCTGTAGCTTGTACTGATGTTCGTTGAGGTTCCTCGGCTTCAACCAGGTTGTAAATGCTCTGCCAAGTAGTATTGTCGAGGCCGAGACATGTGGTATCTGAGATTAATCCCTTTTTGCTTGGTCCCGAATCGGTGGCATGTTGTCCTGTTACAGCAGAAGTTGAGGCTGTTCCAGATTTCTTAGATTTCTTCCCTATCTGGTCTGAATTCGCTACTGCGGAAAAGCTCTGCACAAGAGATAAAATGAATGTAATGCGGAGAATAGATGGCGAAAACCAAGTATGGAGGAATTGTGCCAATCAATGAATAATGGAAGATTATCATAAGGCTCCCGCGAATACAATCTATGAAGGGATTTAGGCATAACTGCTCCATTAATTGGCCGTTTAAACCTGTCAGTCATTTAAATGCTCATTATATCCTTTATTTGCCGAATAATCGTTTAAGCGTGGATTTGATTTTTTGGCGGTTGGACGCGAGTGAATCACTATTGGGAAGAGAAAAGGCTTTTAATAATAATTAATATAATATATCGAAGCCATATCAATCCTTTTCGAAAGTCGTGCTTGGCTTTATTGCAATCGACAATCGGAGGAAACCTTGAGCAGTTTTATTTAAGTTATTGTGGAATCCCCAATCGCCGATAGCGATATCACTTAACTCGCATCGAGAGCTTTAAGGAGGAGAGTTTCATTATATTCATATCGCATTCCCCGATTGCCGATTGCGATATCACATCGAAGCAAGGGGAGGGGCATTTTGTTGTTTGTTTTTCCGATAACCGTTGGTTACTCGCGCTTGTCGCATCGGGGAGAATCAATGGGTCTTTGTTATGCATCCTTTGTTATTACGATATGCGATCTTGCGATCGCTTTATCGCAATAATAATGAATTATTCATTTTATTATAAGATCGATTATTTATTAACTCAAAAAGGGTTTTATAATGTTTTGTTTGTTTCCAGACCTTTAGAGGAGTGATAGGGTAATACCAATTTAATCTAAAAGGGACCCATTTCATATTATAGTTTTCTAAAGTAAAATTTTATGAAATGGGGGGTTGTTGTATAGCACAACAGAATGAAACAAAATACAGATATAACCATAGATATAGAGATGCAGCAGAAATAATAATTCATTTCATTACTGTAAAATACTGAAATATGCTTACAAACGAAAATGGAAATGAACTAGCTAGGGCGATGGTAGCTTATCTCTGAGAAGAAATGTGGGGCTACATGCCTCTGAACTATGTTAAAATGAGGCTCGAAGGCCTATTTATTGTTGAGAAACAATGAAAAACCCTAAACATCCAAAAACTAACTCTAAAAGATGAAACACCAAACTATGGGCCTCGTTTGGGTAAATTGGTACATCAACTTCCGGGGTCGTAACTTTGGCATATGATCTTTGTTTGACGCACACAATATCTCGTTAGAAAGATCTATCAGAGAACTACAACTTTGGGAAAAAAAAAACATGGGTCGTCACTTTGGCATACGATCTTTGTTTGACACACACAATATCTCGTTAGAAAGATCTATCCGAGATTCCTTAGAGTAGTGAATAATCCAATATTGTAATATATGTCATTTTGTATAGCTACATCTACTTTTATTATATAAGAATGAATAAGTGAGCACAAATAGGATTAAAGGAAATTATTTTATTTTATTTTTATTTATTCATTATTTATTTTGAAGATGAAGAGGAATTTGAAACTCATTGGGATTATCTAGGAAAGGCCTAGGTTCAAAGCCAATGGGTTGCCACTATAACCTCTAGGGTAGTGCCAATAACTCACAAGAGATGTTGGTTACATATATTAATGCCTCAACCTTACAATAGAATTGTTAGTATGAGATTTGTATTTAAAAATGTCTCCCCCTCATTGTAATCAATTCATCGTTGTTGTTTTTTTCCTTTTCTTTTTATTCTATGTGGTTCATGGTCCTTGGAGATTGGTCACTTCCTGTTGGCTCAACCACTAAGTCTAACCTTGAGATTGTCAAGAGAATTAAACACATAACCTTTCAATAACAAAAGTGCTTTCACAATAGAGACTCAACCAACTAAATTAACCCTCGAAATTTATAATATTTTCATACTATTATAGAATAAATACAATTAAATATTATTTACTCATTCCAACACCAAGTATATCCAAGTGTCTTTCTTCATATTTAACAATTCTAAATACAAAAAAAAAAAAAAAAAAAAAAAAAAAATAAATAAATAAATAAATAAAATTATCTTATTCATTATTAATTAATATTATAAATATTAAAACGCTCATGATTAGTAATAAAAGAAAAACCTAGTAATAACACTAAAAAAGCACTATGGCATAACCTGTTGAATATTTCATATTGGTAAAAACACATAACATAATTAGCAAACTTTTTGTACTGAACCTTATGTATTGATAACAGCATATATATATTTTTGGTAATCTTGGCCAACTTTTTCAACGACAATCACCAACCATTTACAAAGTTAACTGCTATTATTATTATTATATATTTAGAAACTTTTTCAATGATGGGATGATAAACAATTTACAAAGCTGCTACTATTACATCCGAAATCTCAAAGTTGACTTTTCGAATATTTTTTGGCAAGCTTAATTAACTCAGCCTACTCAACATTTATAAGGGCATTTACATATTATTTTATCGATTATAAAATATAAATTCATATTAAAAAAGATTTAATGTATTTTTTATATAATATTTGAACCATTAAGAGTATATTGTTCAAGAACGTAAAGAAACATGTTAATATCTAAAATTTAGAAAAATTATCAATTATGTCAAATTTGTACTAGCATTTGCATAATATAGAGATAAATGTGACCATTATTAATTTTTTATTTTATTTATTTATTTATTTGTTTTTTTTTTCTTTAGAAAGAGAAGTAATATATTATATTGAGGTAATATATACATCATGGTCTGTAGATAACAGATAAAAGATTTGGTTTCCATATCAATGGTGACCAAACTTATAGGACAGCTAAGAAACAGATTTTACATATAGTTGAATGACATATAAAATGAGAACACTGAGTACCAAATAGAAACATATGATTTCAAACGTGACAGCATCAAAACATATATCAGCGTTTTTGCCATAATGTACTATTGAATGGAGTTGATGACAAAAAGAAACCAAAATGAACGAAAAGAGAGGATCCCAGTGCACTCAGATGGAAGACAGCTCCTGAAACTGGAGGAGGCGCTGCAATATAGAAGAGCAAGCCAACTGGTACTCTCAGTGATTAGATCCTGGACACCCACAAAAAACGAAGCACTATGTGCCAGACATTGCTCCAGACTTTGACCTATCTTCGGATCGATTGATAGAAAGAGTAGAATTTAAACAAAACAGAGTTGAAGGAGATGTTTGAGTCTTCAAAAAATTTTAAATTTCTCCACTTCCAAACACACCATAATGTGATGGGAAGAATTGGACGCTTAGATGCTTCTTGTCTTCCCCACCAAGCAAAAGCTGCATTAATAGAAATGAAACTGAAGCGAGAAAAAGAAAAAGAAGAAGCCAATTCATACCAGATTTGTTGAGAGGCCGCGCATTATAACCCTTGAAAACCTGTGTTTGTATAACATAGAGATAAATGTGACCATTATTATTATAACCCTTGAAAACCTTTGTAAAAGATACATAGATTAGAAAGTTGGGGAAATTAAAAATAAGTCTATCATCACTCACAATAATGAATTTACCTAATAAATTATCCAAAAATTTAATTATCTTAATATTAATTTGACAAAAAAACACTACTACAATTTTATTGACACTTTAAATATAAAAATATTTAACACTAAAACCAAATTCTCAATGAATACAAGACTAAGTTATTGTACTACAACCACCAAATACAAGACTTAAGTTATTGGACTGCAACCAAAAAAAGTGCTAAGTACAGGAAAAAGTTATACTTATTTAGTTTTTTTTCATAAACATAAAATGGAGTTTCAAAGTGGAGTGGTGAGTATGACGCAATAAAATCAACCACCAAATATCAACCATAGGATGTATTTTGGATTTATTAGTGACATCATTGATATTATTTTGGATTTTATGAGTAACATCACATCATGAAATAGTAAGATAGAAACTGTTAAATCACTTTCGGTACTAGAAGAAAGCATATGGGAAAAGGTATATGCCACCCAACTAATAATGTTGATGGAAGAGTTAGGACTCATCAAGTGATTACGAAACCTAGATCAACCTAGATCATGATAATTGAAGTATCACAAATATTTAAGTTTAAATGGAGAATTGTTTTACAACAAATCTATATATCTATAGAGCTTCATTTGCAAGGCGACCTACGATCAAACCTCACGGGGTGGTTGTGCTTTGTGCTAGGGGGAGGAGACATGCTAAAAAATCCAGTCAGCTAAGGGCTGGTGTGACCTAGGTTGGATGCAATCCCTTGTAACTTTGACAGCGTAGATGGCCTTGAGTCACGACTCCTCAAACTACAAGTTAAACTTGGAAAATCACAAACAACATATAAACAAAAAAAAATTATATAAAATTATCATCTCCTAAATTTTAAATACATCATCTTAAGTAAAATAGATTGTTGAATCTAAAATATAGGATTATTTGAATTAATTCTTAATAATATTAAAATCTTAAAAACCTCTGAATTGGCTTTTATATATTTATGTGTGCACAATTGATAAAGATTATTTAATACCACTTATTTACTATATATTTTACCATTACTTTAAAGTGTGCTATAACTTTAAAACAATGTTTTTATGGAAATTTAAAATTATTTATTAACAAATTATTTATTTTTATCTTAATTTTTTATAAAAATATTTATAAATATGAATTTATTAACAATTATGAGTTTTTATGTTAATATAATTTTGGTTTTAAGACCATAACATTTTACATTTTCTAATGGATCTTCAACTGTTAAGTTCAAATTGACCTTGACCAAATGAGACATTTTTCTTTACTACACTGTCTGCATACTATGAAACTAAACTGGTATCTTCTAAAAACCTTCTAAAATTTACTAGAATTAGAACATATATGCAAAACATGAATTAAAACAAGAAGAGGGCTAGCCTATATTGTTTGAGCATAATTCATAGTTGGCTTCAGTATTTTCTTTGTCAACTTGTGTTGGTTGTGTAGGAGTTTGGACTTGGGTCACCACTTCAACATCATTCTTGATCTACAAGTTGTTTCGTGCCCTTCATATCTCTACATCCCACACTAACTTATTTAGCATTGTTGCTTCTCAGAGCTTCATATCATGATAGATGGAGGTCCAACAAATCCATATGTGCCTGTAATATATCAATTTTGGTCTGCAATAGGTTGTTCTCTAGGTTCAGGAGAGATAACTGAGCCGAACCTCCACAAACTTCATTTCTTCCTATCTATTCAACAATGTCTAAATGGGCTCCATCATGGCAATGAGATAATATAGGTGGCGGTTGAATACTGCCTTCTCTGAAACAGACGAAACCTCCATGTTTTTTCCCACACAACGAACCTTTGTATCAACAATAAGCTTGCATTTCCAGACTTGGATCTCTATAAGGAGAAAGGTGGTCAAGCTTGCATTATAACCATACTTAGCTACCAACACCAAACCATAAGTCCTTTCACCAGCTTCAATGCACCAACTTGGAATGTACATTTGACTGTCTAAACATTCGATTTCAGAGCTAAAACCACAACGAATCTCTCCCTTCACATTAAAGAATTTACCATAAGTGAGTTTGGCTCTCCTCGATATTGAAAGTGTGAAACTTCAAATCCTCCTTGCATTTATGTAGGATGGGTGATCCTCCATCTATCCTAGAACTTGATTAGAACAACAAGTTCCAACCAAGTGGTTACATGGGCCCAGATCCCAACGGCAAGGAGGAGCCACAAAAATGCCAGAGAATAATTCTTGTGATTCAGATGGCATGGAAAAGAGATGATGTGTGGGCACCAAGGCACCTTCCCATTAATTCCTCTTAATTCAATTGATTTACCAAATCTATGATTTTTTGCTACGTTTTTTTTGCAGGAGAAAAAATTAACCACTTTCATTAATACAAAATTTGTTACATAGTCAAGAGAAACATGAACCCTAGGTCAAAGAACCATACAGACCGAAAACCAAAATACAGACCCAATTCCACTCCAGAAACAAAGGCCCAAAATGTATCAAAACATGAACCAATACATTACACCGACGGAAACACAAATTGCAACCCCCTGTAGAGACCAAATAGAAAGCAAAATAACCACCGAAATGGCCCAAAATCGACAAAAGGGAGGGCATATCTGGGCAACGAAAGAAGAAAGGCAAAAGAAGACACCTGATGCATGGAATGCACTGTTAACCAAGAAGTTGTAATATGGGAGAAAGAACCCCTCATAAGAAAAATCTACTGAAACTAATGGAATAATGAAGGAATAGTCAATGGGGATCTACTATGTACACAATTTATGAAAGATTTAGAATCCCTGATGATCTATATATCCTCGGTGGAAAGCCAAGATGCATACTTCAACACTCCCCAAAGGGCTAGCACCTATGCCTTGCAGCCGGAGTCAGAGCACCCCGACCAAAAGAAACGAAATGCTTTGGATTGATCGATCACAATGTAAGCCCCACAACCATATTCACCTCATGAGGATGCACCATCAAAAAGTTTGACAGGGGAGGAGAAATCAATCTCCATGAGATAGGCGTCTCGACTATGTGCTCTGGGCTTCCAAGGACTCACCTTTTGAAAATAGTCCAAGATTTTCAAACTAGTGGAATGTATGTTGGGGGGTATATTTTCAAAGATATATTGTTCCTGCAAACCCATACACCCCGTAGGAAGTATATTGGGAGAGCTCTAGTTGCTTTCTAACCATATCTCCAGTTGGTAAACCATGCTACAATAGAATACCTATCCACCTTCGGATCTACTTCAAGGGAGTTTATGATCGCCTCCCAAATAGCAGTCGCAAAAGGGCATTGAAGAAAGAGGTGCCTAACCTCCTCAGGGGCTAATCCACAAAGAGGACACCAACTTGGACCTTGAAAACCTCTCTTTATGAGGTTATCCTAGGTGAGTATTTGATTGTGGGGACTAGCCATGTAAAACATTTGATTTTTAAAGACACCTCCCACTTCCACATGGGAGCCAACTTCCTCGCATGAGGCTCAACATGAAAAAGAGACGTGATCTTTAGCTACATTTATCATGGTACAAGAGAATACATGCCACTACCTTCATCTTTTGCTAATATCCCTTATTCTAAGGATACTCCTTTATTTGTTAATGTATCTACTTTTGAGTTTAGGTGTCGCCTAACATGGTGAAATTAAACTATCTCAAATTTTGCAATTTGTTTTCTTATTCTTTGCAAGGTTGGAGATTGTGCTTGGATGGGATTCCTTTTGAGGTTCAACACCTATTGAATGACAGTCATGGAATCTCCATAAACCATTATTTTCCAAATTTTCCTTGAAATAGCCAACTTCATCCCTTGCCATAAAGCTAAAAATCTGGCTTAATTATTAGTAGCCTTTCCCAAGCCTCATGCATACTGTATCTCTATTTCTTTGCCAAGGAGATAAATTACCCCTCCCGCTCTTTTTTAAAAACTATTCCTATCTCCATTTTTTTATATCAACATTCAATTAAGATTAAAAAATCTTATTTTAAAGTGAAATAGAATTCTATAACTAAGAATAGATGATATTATATATAATATGTATAATGTTAATAAAATAAATAAAAACAAATAAATTTAACATCTCATTTTAAAAAATTAGTAAGAAGAACATAGGTGGGACAATTTGCAAATTGATTCCAAACACCAAAACTCCAGATAATTATATTTATTTTTTAAATAATTTTGAATATTTACATAGCTCATTTCAATCAATACATGTATACCATCCATTTATATTGGCACAAAAAGTTTTTTTTGAGGCACATTTTAATGGATTGATTTGAGCAGAGCTCATATGCTTCACTTTGTGAAACACCTCCATTTACATCTAAGGGACTTGGATGAGAGTGTGGATCGTATTAAGCAACACTTGGTCATTCCTTCTCCAACAGGTAAAAATCCCAACAACAATGAAGTCCCAATTTAGGTTGCTACCATTGATTTTGATCCCTTTATTTAATCCCTGTTATGACATGGTTATTTTGTATTCCAATCTTATAGTCTATTTTACTGCTACTTGACTTAAAAATTTCAGTACATATCTCAATCTTAGTTTTCTTTTTATAGCTATTTTAATGTGTTAATATTTTAATTTTTATGACTATTTTGATATCAAACTCCATGACAAAAAATTGACCTAGACATTTTTATTCTTTCATACACATTCCAATTAAAAAGACAATAAAACATTTACCTCAAATTTTTAAACATTTACACAATTTAAAATTAAAACTAAGAAATACTATTGAGAATCAACTAGTGCTTCAATTTTAAGTAAGTTTGTGATTTTTGTAATAATAAAATTATTTATAATCACATCATAATATATCTTACATATATATATTTAATAGGTATCTAGGAGAATGGATGATATTTTCCACTCGCATGCATCGATTGCAACTACTTTTGAAACTCCATCAAATAAGATGATAAGCATGAGTTATTTAAACTATTAAAAGTTGAATTAAAATGTTTTTCAATTAAGCGGTAACCTATGGAAATCGTTTACCCACTTAATAAAACTCGTGGAAAATCATCGTCAATATGATTAGATTTTTGAAAAGATTGAAAATAAATATCTAGCAATGAATGTCCTAAACATGTAAAAAAGTTATGTAAAGTTTGGAACTTGTGATATGCACGCTGCTTTGTAGATAGATATCAAATGTTGAGGTGTGGGATGACCAGAATAGTATTAAAGTTAAAAGATGTGATATTTGTGAGGATGACATTTGTCTACATGCAATGTACTTATATATATTGATATATAAAAGATACACATGTATTAATAGTTTTATTAAAATTGATTTTATTTTTTTTGTAAGCTGGGGCGGGACTCTCCAATTTACATGTCCATTATGTACCCCTCTATGGGGGAGGGGTAGCCCAAGATTTGAACCCAAGACTTCTGGTTCGATGAGACTTCATTTACATGGCCCTTGCTGCTTGAGCTACCCCATGTGGACTTGAAAAATGTATTTTTAATTTCTAACCACAATTAAAAAAAACTTATCTTAAAAACTAAAATATTTAAATTTATACTAAAATATAAATGAAAATAGTAAACATTAGTTAAAAACATATAACATTATATAATAAATAATCATCACTTTGCTCATGGCAAACATACTAGGAAACAATTCATCAAATGTTTCACATTGCATATTGAAACCCAAATGACCTTTGTCCTACAAAAGGCAGGGACATTATTATTGCTTATTGCACTAAAGGAAAGGGGAATCTTCCAATAGTACATGCCACATTTTAATACACGTGGCAAGTTACTGCCAATAAAGGAAAATTACTTTGTCCTTATCCATGTGACGTGTTAAAAAGAGCAGTGTCTCTGGCTACCAGAATTGTCTAGAGCTTTCTCACACTGTAGATCTTGACCACTTTATTCTAAAATGCAGTGTCCCTCTTCTGCAACGATGCTTCAAGTAGAATTGACATTACTAAGTCCTTCCCTTCAAAAGTTGAATTGATTCTCTGTGGAATTGGATGCATTTGGATTGTTTTGACCATAATGTGAATACAAGAATATTCCATTATTCCAATTTATCAATGATTTTTTTTATAATTTAATTAAATAAATTATATAGCCTTTGTACTTATCCTTTACATATAATATGCACCGCATTTTGCTTTGAGAATAAGGCTTAACATTCATTCTGATTGGATAACAAATTGTTTTTTTCAAAAGAAAAAAACAAATTAACCGTCCAAAACTCAAAGATATATAGAGATTGTTTCTTTCAAATATAAAAAAACAAATTAACAATCCCAAATTCGAAGAGTCAACTAATATTTACTCCTTTATAAAATATCAATATATATATATATATATTTTTCCGAAAGTAATAAAATCTATCAAATTTAGGTGTCAAACCAACAGTGAGGACAACCATCTTTGGCTACTCTCGCGAATGTCGATTCGACTCATCACTGTTATAAAATATCAAAATATATATATATATCTATATCTATATATATATTTAATTTTTAATAACATCAATTTTCTTTCCTAGCTAGTATAGTTATCCTTAAATGGAACACAAATCGACAACTAAATTAAATAGATTTTCTCATGTAGATAAAAAGCTTGCACGCATCAATTTTATTAAAAGTTTCTATCATCCCATGAAATATCACACGTAATAATTTCATGTTTATTAGGGCTCTTAGGTTGGATTTAATGATTTATCTATTTTGTTTATTAGGACATTTATGGTCGGCTGAAAAAGTCTCCAGCAATAACTCATCATCTAAAAAGGTGGTCACATGCCTTTGGCCACACTTTCAACTTGCAACCACTCTTTCGTCCACTTGTCCTTTTACTCACTCCACTCCTCCACTCTAATTTAGGACACCCCATCCCCAAAATATAAAAAAAAAGGCAAGGGGAACCCTTGGAAAAGGCAAGGGCAACCCCTCGGCCTTTTTCAGGCTTTACATAAATTATTGCAACGAATTTTTGGGATAGAAACAATACTATGTCCACCCCAAAATTCCGTAGGTGCACACGTGGCATGTTGTAAAACGCAGCAATAGATAGCCCCCCTAAGGCGTTCAGAGCACAACACAAGGCACCCATTGCCAAAAAGTGAAGGAGTAGCAGGAGGAGACGAATGGATGATTACTGACGGGCCTGTCTTTCAGACAATCAATCAATTCAATCTGTGTGGCTGAAAGTATGGTGTCTGAATAAGAGGGGCCTCTTAAAATCAAATAAAACTGCAATTTATGAACATTACCATCTGTGCCTGAGAGTGTTCTGCTGCTATATGTAACTGTTTGTTGAATCTGGGATTGATAAATTGTTCAGACACTGGTTCTGTTCTTATCTTGGTCTTCTGAGTACTTGTGCTGAGTAGTGGTACACAGAGTGGGATTGAAAGTTTTGTTTAGGGATGGAGGATTTAAACAGCTGGAGAGAGGGTAGAGGCCTGTGGATTGGAAACCCTTCATCTGAGGCAGAATTGGTGTGTAGACACCACAGACATGAGTTACAGGGGAATCAGTGCAGCTCCTTCCTTGTGAAGCACATCAGAGCCCCTGTACATCTGGTTAGTACTAGTACTTGCTACTCATTCATTCAACCCTTTTGGCTAGATGATAGTCTGCCCATCTTTGCAGATCTATGGATAAAATACCCATTTGTTATGGGGATTCATAGGTTTTCTAACCAATTCATACTCACTTGATTTGATGGGGATTCTTAGGTTTGCTAACCAATTCATACTCACTGGATTTCCTTTTATCTTGAACTGAGATCAGTGGTGATCAGTATAGATCCCGCGGTATATAATTGGTGTTATATATCTGGGTTTTCATCTTCCGATGCACTCAGCTACACTGTAAATGGGTAATAGCAGAAGCACAAACCCATCTAATCTCGGGTGTGATATTCACCTCGAAGTTGCGAAGCAAGAGATATCGCACCATGATTCAATGGAATACTTGTGTGAACTCGCGATATATACATCCTCAAGCTTTGCAATCTCAAGGAGCATATCAAATCTGAGTTTAAATGGGTCTGTGTTAGTGCCCATATTCAATCACTTTATGCACCATTTAGATTAGATGCACTGTCACACGTTCAGGCAGACACACAAGTGTTATAAATCCTCACCTCCATCCTGAGCTGTAGAGCACCTCGCTTCTCTCAGTGGAAGAAGCTAGTCACTGTCTCCGTTCTGATTGAAGTAGGGTCGATGTAATACCAAGGTTAGAAACCCAACAGTACTCGTGTGCAAGAGTCCTCCTGTCTAACTCTTGGATTTGCTTTTGTAAGAGTCATACTGTCTAACCTTTGGACTTGCTTTTGTATTTCATTTCCAGGTTGTGTCTGTGTTTTATAGGTTATGTCTCTGGATTGCTAATACCTTGATCTGGATACTAACCAGAGCATTATCTTTAAAATTCAAGGGTTTTGCAAAAGGTTCCCATCAGAGATTTTGATATCCTCATCTTCTGAATTTCACTAATGTGAAAGACATGATATGCTCATAAACCCCGGTACGCTTGTGGGGAAGTCATTGGGATTTTTCGGGTATAGTCATTTTTCTTTTCGAAGCTGCTAAAGTTCAGGGATCAAGCAAAGCTTCATGCTTATTAGGTGCCCACGAAGTCTTTGTGGCTGGCTTGCGAGGTTCACAGTGGCTGCTTACGAATTTTCAATTATCATCTCTTATCTATCTGCTTACCATTTCATTCATATTGGTTGATATCGGTACTAATTCCTTGGGGATAAGTAGCAAATGATAGTTCTTTACTTTTTGTTTAGGCTATGCATTAAGGCAGCAGCAGCTGCTGTTCTGTGGTGGTGTTGTATCAATTTCCAGAAACAGATCTCCGATTATTGTAGCCAGTTCTTTCACTTTGGATTTCAGAGGGTTAGGGTAAGTACCCTAGTCTTGTAATTAATGTGGCAGATCTTTTGGGGAGCCATTCCTTTGCTGTCTGTGCTTGTTTTTGGCGTTTGGCTGATGGGGTCAGATTGTCATCAGTTGGATTTCAGGCAAACCAATATTTGTTGAAATGTCCGAAGAAGTTTCACATTGCCAAAATATTATTCCAAAGGGGAGCATGCTGTAGTGGGATTGGATACCTACATACATGCACATCAGCCAAGTAGTAAACTAACCACAAAATAGAAGGAATCCACTAACATTCAGAAGGGTCGGTGTCTCCAACTCTTTCGGACATGGAAACAGTACATACTACGGACTTATCGATAGCGTGTTGTGGTTACTTTGGTTTTGGCTCTAAAATATAACAGCATTTTTAATTTCTGCTAAGACTCAACAGACACTGTTTATATCTAGCAATTCCGCATCTTAGTTTGGTGGTTTATTTGTCTTTGTAATGGTCATTTGTTCATTCTGATACCAGACACTCAAGCTGTGTGTTATCTGCAGGTTTGGTCGATAGTGAGAACATTTGACCAACCCCAGAAGTACAAACCCTTTGTTCATAGCTGCAGTGTGAGGGGCGGTGTTACAGTAGGAAGCATAAGAAATGTCAATGTCAAATCTGGCCTGCCAGCTACAGCAAGCACAGAAAGATTAGAAATACTGGATGACAATGAGCATGTTTTCAGTATTAAAATTCTTGGAGGTGATCATCGTCTACAGGTAACTTCTTTTCGATAGGCCTAATTTTGCAGGATAGAGATTTATGATGTTACAGCAGTTCAACTATATATTATGAATTTTTGCATTAGGCTAGCGGTATGGTAAATCATCTTTTTAAGTTTAAAGTAGCCGACTGCTTTTTTATTTTTGCCATTGGATGGGATATCTATTTCACGTTTGTAGTGCAGTTAGAGGGGACAAGCATGGATGAGACTCACCCTTTTTGGCTGGTTAAGCATGTCTAGTCGATGCTTGTCTTGGGTAGCCTGAAATTTTGTTGATATATAAGACTTAAGTTCAATAGGCTCATGGACTGCCTTGAATTCAGATTCTGTAAAAGGGAACTGAGTCTCCTTATTTGTAAAGCTGTAGAGGGCGATTGTTGTCATTTCTTGAAACTAGTGGCTTAAACTAAGCCGAGTCTAGCTAGCAAGCCCTGCAATATTTCTTAAAAGGTTTCTATATTATTTGTGTGATTCTTTTGTCTAGTACTTGTTCATCTCAAATGTATTGTGTTGAATGATGATTTAACTTCGCAGTAGGATCTTATCAAGTTGCTTAAATTTAGACCAGAGCCTGAGACCATGTTTTATTTTGAAAGATACTCGAAATATTATCGAGCTCACTAAATGTGTCTAAAGGATGTAGATTCAGAATAACTAGAATTCTCCTCCGATTTATTAGTGCTCCTTGCCACTTGGAGACATTCTGCTATCTTCTGAAGGAACATTTTCAAAGTTTCCGTTCCTTTGACGTGCAGAGTCTCACACATTTGTTTTTATTCGCTTAACCTGGTTGCAGTCTTCACAAATCCTATATTTCACAATGTTGCAAATCTTGGCAATTGCAAAAAATTGGTGACAGGTGTGCGTCATTAACTCAGGAAATCAGCAAAGTTGGCAAAACTCGGACCTGAAAATCTTAAAAACTCTTTTTTCGCGTTTGAAACAATAAAATTGCTTTTACAATGCAGGCCCGAGAGAAAATGATGGAATATCTTAGAATCTCACACCTCTGTTTTCTTTGAGGATAAGCTGTTGAAAACTGAAGAAAATCATATTGCCTCTTTTTTCAAGTACCATTCTTGTCTGTTTGTAATGTTGTGCGTTGTGTGAATATGTTACAGGTTTCATTGAATGACTACACATTTTTTGTTTGTGCCTGCAGAATTATTCGTCTATCATAACTGTTCACCCAGAGATCATTGATGGAAGGCCAGGTACATTGGTCATAGAATCTTACGTCGTAGATGTCCCAGAAGGAAACACGAGGGAAGAAACTCGCTTCTTTGTTGAGGCCTTAGTTAAATGCAATTTGAAGTCTCTTGCTGATGTCTCAGAGAGACTAGCCTCGCAACACCACACAGAACTTCTTGAGAGAACATAAACTACAAAGCCTATTTCAGAGATCATATACTCTGATTATCTTGTAAGAGATTTTCCACAAAAATGGCAAGCGCCTACCACTTTAGTTCCCTAGGTTTAGGATGTTTTTTGAGGTCAAACTTTGAAGTCAGCGAATCCATGTTTCTCTAGTTCTCACTACTTATTCTATTCGAAACAATATTGTTACTGATAATAAGAATTTTGTGGGCCTCAAAGAATGGTGGTTGTTTCCCCAAAGCATTCTTGCATGTAGATTTGCTGACAGAGACTATACTGAGATAGGTGACCATATCTCACGTAGTTAGCCATTTCAAACTGCTCCTACCTGAGGAAAGCTTGTGTGTAATATTTTGTCTCGGGACTCGTTCTCCTGTGTGTGTATCTCATGTTGATCAATGTTCATAAGCTGTAATCTAGATGTTTGAGAGTTCAAAACATTTATGCTGTGACTTGACCGTGCTTGTAGGGTTTTCATTTGTTGCTTTCTAGAAGCTACAATCATGAGATGTGAAGTTTTGCTTGGTTTGTCCATGTGGAGCTCCATCTGATAGTAGATAGAAGATTCATGGCTCTTATATTGTTGTTTCATATGTATATTGAATCTTGATTGAAAAAATTGGAGAAGATGAATGCTTGTGCATTTATCCCTACTTTTGTGAATCCGTTATGTAGCAAACTTGTGAAAATTCTGATTATGGGATATGATATGCTAATTGAAATGAAAATAAACTTTTTCTTTTACTGTTAGATACGTGCTAGAAGCACAAGAAAACCCAATCTGCTGAATGCATGTAAGAAAGAACGCAAGCATCTTATGTATGTCATCTCATAAGTACAACGTGTCTGTGTGCATATACATATGTGAAACGGTTGTCTTTTCCTTCTTTCTTTGTTTTATCACATATATGGTTATGTGTGCTGTAAATGTGATGATGTACAACTGAGTCCTTTCAGTTACCAGCTATTAGAAAAAGGCAGCGAGTAACTGACATCAGTGATGGCCCCTTCCAGTAACCCCACTTGGCTTGATTCAAGTCAGATAACTTCATCACTCCCATATAATCTGTGTGGTCCTGCCTGTCACCGGTAACCCCTCACTCCAAATTGCAGATACTGTTGTTTCAGTTACTACCATAGATTCTCTGCTCCAGTTCACACCTACACCAAATAGTTAAAGACATGCCTTGTTCTAGGTCTGTGATTCTCAATATTACCACTCCAGTCTGCATCTCTGTATATCCTGCTAAACAATTAAAACATGAACTTGCACAACCTAAAGTTCCTATGATTTACCTAAAACTCTTTTATACTGTCACTGAAAGATGTTTCCTTGGTGTACTCATATATTGGCCTATTACTCCCATTGTATAAGCAATGCCAATTCTTGTGTAACCATAGCAGACATTAAACTGTCAACCATCCTGTTGTTTGGAATTGATTGCTTAATCTCTTCTTTCTCCATTGTTTGAGCACATGTATCCCTAGAAAACTCGTTGTATTTGAAAATAAAAACTCTGATGGGCTTACAACCTTGCAGTTACAATACGTTTATAATATTATTTATTTATGTATATTAATTGATTCCAGGACGATAAGGAATAGCTCCGACATCTTTCATTTAAAAAATAAATGATAGGTAGCCTGTTCTGATTGGTAAATTCTCTTTTTTATTGGAAGGGACACCATGTTCTGAATTATTGCAAGTATGCCTTCAGTATGTTTACTTATATGTACTCTCGCTCAACGATGTGGCCCTGGTTTACTCACATATTGACTTATTTCTCCTGCTGTATAAGCAATGGTAATTCTTGTATTAACCATAACAGACATTGCACTATCAACCTCGCTGTTATATTGAATTGATTTCCTAATATCATCTTCTTCCATTGTTTGAGCGCATAGAAACTTGGGGATATTCGCTATATATAACAGAAAATATTCTCATGGGCATACAACCTTGCAGTTAAAATATTGGTAGAATATTATCTGTCCATGTACATTAAGAATGTAAAACCAAGAGAATAATGAAATGACAGCCAATCTTATGTGGTTGAAAATTGCTTTCTGTTGGAAAGTGGCACGATGTTTAAATTATTATATTATTATGAATATGCCTTCAATATGTCTTACACATATGTTAGGATTATTAGCAACTTATAAATATTTTTGAAATGAAAATGCTATCTACCTTCTCCTCTATGTATTGAACTTTGAACTTTGCATATTAAATGTTCTTTTTCTGCATGCATTTTGTGGGAGATTAATCTATCTAGATGTATTTTTCAAGATCTTTATTGGATAAAAACATTTCTTCACATTCATCTGATGCATTTTAAATTATATACTATTTCAAAATGTTAACAAAACTTTAATATGCTAACAAAATTCAGTGGTTCAACTTGAAAAAGCTATCTACCTTCTCATAGAACTTTGAACTTTGCATATTAAATGTTCTTTTTCTGCATGCATTTTGTGGGAGATTTAATCTATCTAGATGTATTTTTCAAGATCTTTATGGGATAAAAACATTTCTTCACATTTATCTGATGCATTTTAAATTATATACTATTTCAAAATGTTAACAAAACTTTAACATGGTACAAATTTTAATGGTCATCAATTTTAATAGAACTTTAATATGCTAACAAAATTTAATGGTTATCAATTTTAATAGAACTTTAATATGCTAACAAAATTTAATGGTTATCAATTTAAGTAGTTAGTTTCATTATACATTTGTGTATATTTTTTGCAACTATTAAAATAAATTCCATCATCTTTAAAGATAAATTGAATGACTTCCTTCAATCTAATCTTTTTAATTACTCAAACTTGGCTTCCTAAGTGCTGCTTATCACTCTTAGAAGTGTCTGAGTATGCCTTCAAAGCATAATTGGCTGAGGTGGCTGAAGTCTTCCTTACTTTTCTGGACTGTTTTTTTTGTTTCTTTATTTTTTTAATTTTTATATTTTTTTTCCATATTTCCTTTTTCATAATTAAAATGTAGAAAGGAAAGAAAGTTATATTTTTTTTCCATATTTCCTTTTTCATAATTAAAATGTAGAAAGGAAAGAATGTTGAATCTTCCATTAAAGTTTATAAAATTTAAAAGAAGTTTTATTATTTGTTACATTTGATTTTTAACTATATTGTACAATTTTATTAAAGATTACATTACAATTATACATAAACTCTTTTATTTAAAGCCACCTAATTATACAATCTAGAACTCTTAATTTCTTTATGACACTCCATATAAATTTCTTTATGACACCTCGTATAAATAAAGTGTTATATAATTATCTATTACATCAATTTTTGGGTATTATCTTATGAGGATGTTAACATGAGCTTTACATCCAACCATTTTCAAATTATGTAAGCAATGGTTCACAAAATCTTACTAGTTCTTAATATACAAAATGTAAACTGCTTGGCAATATTTTTGTAAAAGTATTCAAATTTCTAAAGATTTTGTATGGTCTTTGTAAAATTTGTAAAATAGATTTATACTATACAATTGGAGCAAAAGTAGTCCACCTACAAATGTTAGCCCCTAAAATTTTACCTAACACAGATTGCAACTAATATTACTTTTTTTCTAGAAATAATTTTGCGTGTGTATCTCTTTTTTTTTTACAAGTATAACATAATACAATGAAAAACTTATATGTTCTTACATAATGTTTAGGGTTGTGATGTTCGGTGATTTGATCTTTATAATTAAAGTTTAGATTTAAACCTAAATATTCAACATTTGGCTCTTTGTTTATAACTTTATTCATTGTGTATTGTTTAAATAGTTAACTATCTATTTAACCATATCTAGACCACATGTTGGCTTTGGTTGCTTACAAAATTTAAATGGGGCCATTCTCCTAGTTCTTTGAGTTGAGTATAATGTGCATTGATATGTTACCCTTCTTTTGCCTTTTCTATTTCAATTAAACAAGTGAAGTAATAGGATAGTGTTGGAGATCTAAAAATGCTAATTATTTAACATTTTTTTTTTTTTTTTGTTTGTGTAAATCAACGTTATTGTATTAACTCATAGAATACATAGAGTACAAAAATGTTTGCTCGCACAGACTAAAGAGAAACAACCGTGCCTGTCTACAACACTTATGAGCCACTAAAATTCTGTTGAAACGACCCCACAACATACCACGCAGGGTAGCACAGAGAAGGGTTGGGGCCTGCAAAACAGTGTGCCCTTTTCGGCAACTGGAAAATAGAGATAAAACAGATCAAATGGACATCCGAGACAAAAAAAATTCAAAACAGAAAGGCGACTAGTAAACTTGAGAAACAGAGACAAAACAATTTCTAAGTAGCAATAGCAAACGGAAGCCGCCAAAACAAGCCATTACAACTTGAGGATGACATAATCTTTGGTGGTGGTACCCGGGTTGGCTGAAGTAGTTGAATTACCAGCGAGAGTAGAGCGTTGAGATGTACGCTTCCCTTGGTTGGTTTCGGTGGCCTCCTCCGCACCTTCTAATGAGCCCCGGAATTGGGACCTTATTGGGCTCATTTTGTCTAGTTGTTCTTAAACGATCCACCATTTTTCATAATTTAATGCATGTTTTTTGAGTATGTTTATGTTAATTGCATGAATGAGGGTGGTCACTTTACCAAGAAGGTTAATACGTGGTTATTTCAGGTTTTTTGGACAAATTTTGGAACAAAGCCAAGTAATTATGAGCTTAAAGACAACCAAGCATGAAGGAACAAGGGGGAGGATTCATAGGAGGTTGCCTCTAGCATTAAATGTCTCTTCCTCGAAATCTCCACCCTCAACTCGGAGCTCAGCAGACCACCAAAACGAATCCTAAAGGCAGCCGAGTAGCTTGGGGAAAAGTGACTGTTTACTCGCAGTTGGGACAGTCGAGCCCCTTGAGTCAAGGAAGGCTGCTGAGGCCCCTCGTATGGCATAAATAGGAAGGCTTTCAGCCTTCGTAGGTTATTTTTTGGACTGTTGTTATTTTTGCACTAGAGTGCTGCTATTTTCTCAGCTCATCTTCGTAGCTGCTGTTGTATAACTTTCTTATGAACATGGCTATTTTTGAGTAATGGAAAGCAACTTTATTTGGCATTAGTTCTGAGTTTCTTTAGGACCCTGGAGCTCTTGGGGTTGGGCCCAACCCAAGTGCCAAGGCTTCCTTCATGTACTGTTATTTGCTTTATGTCTTTGCAAAATAATTCCTGTTAAGTAGATCAACATCTTGCTGGTTACATAGGTCATGGTTGATGATTAGATAGGCTTTTTATGTTCAGATTTAGTTGATAGATTAGTAACAGGGGAGATCTCTAGAAAAAGGCCATTAAGCACCTCTGATCTCACCTCTCCCTCAGTGGGATCGTGAGCTGGGACAAAGGTGACATTGCTGCCAACAAAAACGTTGTTTTGCGTTGTCATGCAATTCTTAGTGTTGGAATTCTCATTTGCAGACGCTAATGTTAGTTGTGTTTAATTGATTCAGTTTATGATTACTTAGTTGCATAGTTATTTCACGTATTTTGTTTCGAATAAACTTATGTTCATTTCCTTTTGCTGTTACTTAGGTCAGATTAGAGTGAAGTAACTAGGTCATAGGTTTTCTAAGTGTTTGTTTGTTCAGTTCGAAAAATAACTTGCAGAGTGCCTATCATACTTCTCCATCTGCCCATACTCCATCCAACCTACCTGCTTCATCCTTCACTTAGAACCTTTACCTTACATTTGCCTCATTCGCTTACTTTGACATGATTCTCATCTTCTTGTGCAACCTCGTTTCATCCCTCCTTGAACAAATCTAACCATCCGCGCCACTCCTCAACTCCATCCACCAAGTCTTGGACCTCCTCACATCCCTATCTCACCTCCATACTCACCCATTCACCTTTTTCCCTCCATCTATTCTCCAAAATCCCATTTCTGAACATCTTGTAGAAATTACAGACATCCTGTAGAAATTCCAGAACATCCTGTAGAACCCCTGCAGACTTCCTGTAGAAGTTCAAGAAAGCGGTTTTTTGAAAGCCAAACTCTGTGAAACTCTCAAGAAGGGTGCTAGGGACCCCTTAGGCCTTCTCTGGACCTTCCCAACCTCCTGCAAGCATTTTCTCTCGCCGATCCACCTCTGCACATTCAAAAACAGTGAAAGCACATGCATGATAAATCTGATAACTTAATCAAAAATACAAAAAGATGTTTTCTTCAGATAGAAGTAGCTTATACACAAGTATTTTACCTTCCTAGAAGTAATGGCATCTCTTTTAGTAGCTTGCATCCTCTTTTCTGCATCAGTAGAGCTAGCTGGTAAAATTAAGGTTTGCTAGGGTTTGCATTTTTTTTCAGCGTTTCAGTTTCTTTCTACAAGTAGATTAGCTTCCCTTGAGTTAGCTTTTTTCCATCAATTAAAACGCTTCTTTTCAGAGCTCATAGAAGTTGGCTTAAGCCCCTAGTGGACTTGTGCCAGCTGATCAAGTGACCACTGCGGCAAGAGCTAGTACTTATGCATACAACACTGTCGCTTCCAAGTTTGTTACGAACCACTGGGTTGATATAAAGTAAAGAAGGGAGCCCCAAGAGTTGCAGCATTATTGGTGCAATACTGGAGCCCACCATTCTTTTTGGCGCCATTGCCGGGGAAGCATCAGAGTATTTGTGATTGCTGCTTTTCTTCTATTTTCTACCCCAACTTTCTGCTCAGTAGTTTATTTCATTTCCATTTTGCAATTTCATTTCCGCAAAAATAGACTAGACATTTTCTGTTTTCCTAGACTATCATTTCAATTCTGCAAGAGTAGAGTAGCATTTCAATTCCGCAATTTCAATTTCGCAAGCGTAGCCTAGCATTTCATTCCTGCAATTTCATTTCAGCAAAATAGATTAGTTCTTTCCTGCTTTTATTTCAATTACGCATTTTCATTTTAGTAGGATAGATTTTAGTTAGTTGGAATTCAATCTATTTTTAGTTTTGCAGGTACAAGCAGAGAAAAAAACAAAAGCAGCCAAAGATATTTCATTTCATGCCTTGTAAGAATAGAGACAATACCGGAAAATTCCTACCCAACACCCCCACCACATCACAGAGTCACCCTTCTCTCTTCTTTGGTGGCCGTGATCCAGAAGAACCTATAGGTGAACCTCTTGAGATATACGAAGATCTTATAACAAAAGAAGAGCAAGAGAACATCCCTCTTGAGACCATGGCTGAACACATAAATGGTATAGGAGACAACGAGATAATAGAAGGTGCTTTTCCCATCCGAAAGACCAACGGGGACATGAAAATGAAAAACATAAGTCCCTCAGCCTTACTTCACTTCCATGGATTGACTATTGAAGACCTTGATACCTTCCTGTTTGAGTTTGCTGTCCTTTGTCGAACTTATGACTATGCTGAAGACGAGCAAAAGTTGAAACTCTTTCCTTCTATCTTCAAGGATGCAACACTCCGCTGGTTCATGGGGTTACTTGGAAACAGTGTCACTACTTGGGCTCAGATGCAGCAAGTCTTTAACAACAAATACCGGGACTACTGTAGGTCAAAGGAAACAAAGGGAGAAATATTTCGAATGACCATGGGAAATGATAAGTCTTTAGAAGACTACGAAGAAAGGTTCCAGCTTAGATATAAACGGGCCAGGTGCACACTTGACCATGAATCTCTGAAGTTGGTTTTGCTTCGAGGAGTCCCTGAGGGCCTTCTAGACACCCTTCACTTGTTCGCTGGAAGAGACATCTACCAACTACCCTATGAGAACATAAAGACTGTGTTTAAAAACCATTCTAGGGCAGCTCGGAAAAGAGGTAGGGGGAATCCACTTTCAGCGAGTACCACCTTCTCCAAACATGAGTTTGCCAATTAGATGGAAGACCTCAAAAAGTGAGATGAGACAGACCATTGCCATGCAACTTGATACTTTCCGAATCCAACAAAAGAAAAAGGAAGCTGAGAGGGCTTTGGCCATTTTTTGTCCCAGATGTACGAGGAAGCATCCAAAGAACGAGTGTCCATTGCACTCAGTAGAGGTAAGCTTCGTTTGTGAGGAAGACCACCCCACAAACCAATGCCCAACCTTACCCGGATTTAAAGCCATGTACCTAGGGACTAAGGCAACCGCTGAACCTCTCTACTTCCTCAACCAAAGGAGGCCGCATGGGCGTAGACCTTACCAACAACGGATGAAAGGGACCTCCCAAGCTTATTATAGCCCCAACCAATCTGCTCACATACCTTCTTGGGGTCCCCCTGCTCATCCTTCCTGGTTCGCACCTCCTCCGTGGTCTTATCCATCCCAATACCATACTCAACCTCCTGCGCATTCGTTTCCCTCACCTGTCCAACCACAGCCTCAGTGGAATGCACCTCAGCAGGGGTGGAGGCCCCAATACAACTCTCTTTCCGCCATTTTGCCTCCACCACCTACTCAACCACAACCATTACCTCCTGCTCCTCCAAGACAACCCCAGATCCCTGCCCAACTAAACCCAAACCCCAACAATAGACAGACCCAACAGGTATACACTGGGGAAACAACATGCCCTACCTATGCTGTGGAGATCCAAGAGATCAACCTGCGATCTAGGAAGGTCTTTTCAGACCGCCAACTTCCTCGCTTAGAGGATGAGGAAGAAAAACAGAAAAGTGAACTCAAAGCCATTCCACCCTTTCCTGAGTGACTAATAGCAACCACGCAACCAAAGCAAGAGGAGACTGAGCTTCTGGGAGAAATTAAGTAGTTGTGTGTGAAAATACCCCTTCTCCAGGCCATAAAAGATGTACCGATATACAACAAATTGATCAAGGAGAAGTGTTTCAAGCACCTAGGCAGGTGTAAGAGAGATGCCCAGACTATCAATGTCATAGGACAACTGTCCGATCTAATGTTGGGGCAAGTAATCTGTCCAAAATATTTGGACCCTAGGAGTCCTGTAGTTGATGTCCACATCAATGGCACCATAATCCCCCATACCTTGATTGATCTAGGGGCTGCCATTAATGTAATGACTAGGGATACTATGCTTAAACTCAACTTTCAGAGTTCCTTGAGGAAGGCTTCGACGGTACTGCAGTTCGCAGACCACTCCACCATGACTCCCGAAGGGATTGTGGAAGATGTCTTGGTCTCTGTTGACTCTTGGGAGTACCCTGCGGATTTTTTGGTCCTTCAGCCAAAGGAAAAACTTACTGGATACCCCTTCATCTTGGGAAGGCCTTGGTTAGCTACTGCAGATGCTTACATCAGTTGTCGAACCGGAAGCATGACCATCAAGAATGGACCTATGTCTAAGCAACTAGTCCTCTATCTTCCTGCCCAACCTTTGCTAGAACATGACTTACCACTCTGGTTGGAAGATGAAGATGAGGATGAGTTCTACTCTGCACCGTTTTGTGCAATAGAAGCCACCGTGGGAGGTCTTAAACCGAGGATGACTTGATTGATAATTTGATTCAAAACCCACCTCCCGGTGCACTGTCATTAAAACAGTTGGTGGAAGATACCCAAGCCAGTGTTTTAGTGGACCTTTGTGTGACTAATCCGACCTCTCCTAGAGTTAAGAGTGTGGAATTTGGCCCTGAAAGAACCTTAAAGATCAGCTCATCCTTATCTCCTTCAAAGGAGAAGGAGTTGTGTAGCTTATTGAACAATCATTTGGATGCTTTCGCTTGGAGCTATAAGGAGATAAATGGAGTCTACCCTTCGGTCTGTACCCATCACATCTACATTAAAGAGGATTGTAAACCAGTCAAGCAGCCTCAGAGGAGAATGAATCTAGCCCTTAAAGACATCGTCAAGGAAGAATTGCAAAAATTGCTGGATGCAGGATTCATCTACCCCATCTCTGATAGTGAGTGGGTTTCACCTCTAGTGCTTGTTCCCAAGAAAATCGGCAAGTGGAGAATCTGTGTAGATTACCGAGAACTTAACAAAGCCACCAAGAAGGACCATTTTCCTTTGCCTTTCATAGATTAGGTGTTGGATGTTCTAGCAGGGAAGAAGTTCTTTTCTTTCCTAGATGGGTTTAGCGGGTATAATCAGATCCAAATCAGCGCGGAAGACCAAGATAAGACCACCTTTACTTGTCCATGGGGTACCTTTGCCTACCGGGTCCTTCCCTTTGGGTTGTGCAACGCTTCTGCCACTTTCCAGAGGGCGGTATTGAGCATATTTGCTAAACTGGTTCACGATTTGGTGGAAATCTATATGGATGACTTTACTTCTTATGGGTCAAATTTCCAAGAAGCATTGATTAACCTGGGAAAAGTTTTAACCAAGTGCATTGAGATGAACCTGTCCCTCAGTGCAGAAAAATGTGAATTCCTGATGACTGAAGGGACCATGCTAGGTCATACAATTTCTCAACAAGGATTACAGGTGGATCCTAACAAGATCGCTATCATCTAAAAGGTTCCACCTCCTCAAAAGGTCAGAGATGTTCGGAGTTTTCTAGGCTTGGCAGGATATTATAGAAGATTCATCAAAGATTTCAGTAAGCTAGCCTCGCCATTGTTTAGCCTCTTAGGAAAAGATGTTGAGTTTAAATGGACTGATCACTGCGAAGGGGCTCTGGATGAGTTGAAAGGTAAGCTGGTATCTGCCCCGATCATGAGAGGTCCAAACTGGGCCCTACCTTTCCACATCCACACTGATGCCTCGAACAAAGCCATAGGAGCAGCCTTAGGATAAGTTGAGGAGAAATTACCATATGCCATATACTTTGTTAGCAAAACCTTGTCCAAGGCAGAGATGAACTATACGGTAACCGAGAAAGAGTTCCTGGTCGTCGTCTATTCCTTAAACAAGTTCAAACACTACATCACTGGTTATCAAACATTTGTACACACTGACCATGCTTCGATTAGATATTTAATGAATAAACCTGATGTGAATGCTCGTATCATTAGATGGTTACTTTTGTTGTAGCAATTTGATTTGACTATTGTTGACAAGCCAGGTAAGAAAATGTTGCTGCGGACTTCCTATCTAGATTGGATTTGCTTGCAGGTGAGGAAGGGACAGTGGATGACCAAATGCCGGATGAACACTTGTTTTCTATCTCAGTACTCTCTCCATGGTTCGCTGATATAGCAAACTATTTGGTCTCAGCACAGTTCCCTCCGCATCTATCCTCAAAGGAGAAGAGCAGAATCGTGAGGAAGAGTGCCCCATTCACTTGGATCGGGGGCAACCTGTTTAAACTTGGCTCAGATCAGATCTTGATGTGTTGTGTTAGGGAAGAGGAAGTCTTTGAAATCCTCCTAACTTGTCACGATGGACCATGTGGAGGCCACTTTGCAGCAAAAATGACCGCCTTCAAAATTCTACAGGCTGGCTACTATTGGCCTACTCTTCATCAAGATGTCAGAAGATACATCAGCCAGTGTGACCAATGTCAGAGGATGGGGAAACCTACTCTAAGGGATGAAATGCCCTTCCAACCTCAAGTGCCTTTTGAGCCATTTGAGAAGTGGGGCATGGATTTCGTGGGACCTATCAACCCTCCTTCAAAGCAAAGGTCATCATATGCACTGACTACCTGACAAAGTGGGCAGAAACAAAAGCAATCAAGGCAGCGACAGAAGAGAAAGTGGCTGAGTTCTTAAGAGAAAACATCTTCTACAAGTTTGGCTACCCAAGAGAGCTAGTCACCAATCAAGGAAGCCAGTTCACCTCTAACTTGATTGAAGACCTGCTCGCTCATCACAAGATCAAGCACAGAACTTCCACCCCCTATCATCCACAAGCAAATGGACAGGTGGAAGTCACTAATAGAGCATTGGAAGGAATTTTGACTAAGGTGGTGAGCAGCAGCAGAAAGGATTGGGCAGATCGCCTTGTTGAGGCCACCTGGGCCTACAACACCACTTGGAAAACTACAACAGGGTTCACACCTTATGAGCTGGTCTACGGGAAGAAAGCTTTGCTATCCATAGAGTTTGAGTACAATACATTGAGGGTGACAGTTCAGCTGGACCTAGATCTCAGCCATGCTCAACGTGAAAGATTACTGCAGCTGAATGGATTAGATGAACAAAGAATGCAGTCCCTCCTCCACTCAGAAGTAGTCCAACTTTAGAGGAAGATATGGCACGACTGGCACCTTGATGAAAAGCAATTCCAGCCGGGAGATTGGGCGCTGTTGTATGACTCAAGATACAAGGATTTCAAAGGAAAGCTGAGGACAAGATGGCTAGGACCATATGCAGTGGAGAAATGTAATGCCAATGGTTCAGTCCTTATCAAGACCATTGACGAAGAAGCCATCCCCATGCTTGTCAATAGGCATCGATTGAAATTCTACAGGAAACCTCTTTCGAGGCAGGAGTTCATTGAAACTTTGGAAAAATCAGTGCTGGTAGTGGAGCAGGGCTGTGCCCCTATTCCACCCACACTTTGATCATAAAAAAAAACAGAAAAAAAAAGATCCCTGGGTGAAACCCTTTCTAAGGCGCCGAGAGCAGACAGTGAGGGTGAAAACCTCATGGAGGCGCCCTAATTGTCTCTAGAGAAATAAAAAATGTGCAATCAAAAGATCCTTGGGTGAAAACCTCTTTGAGGCACCCAGGGCAGATAGCATGGGTGAAAACCTTAGTGAGACGCCCTAGCTGTCTCATTAAAAAAAAAAAAAGGAAAAAAGGAAAGAAAGAAAAAAGAAAAGAAAAGCGAACAAAACAAAAAAGAAAAAAGAAAACAGGACTAATCTCTGTGAAGTAATTGTAGGTTGCAGAACATCGTACATTGCAAGGAAAGAGGGGCGCGCAAAATGAGGACAGGGGTCCGTACCAGGCTCCAGGACACCCCTTCAGACACCCTCTCCATGGCCACTCACCTCTCCTAGGATTTGGTCACATTCGGGTCAAGATTGGGCCTTCTACAGGTAGTTTTGGGCTTTCTACAGGAAGTTCCAGGGTTTTCTACAAGAAGTTACATGCTTTTCTACAGGAAGTCCTGAATTTCTACAGGAAACATCCTGTAGAACCTTCGGGCGAGCCAAATTCAATTTTGAAAGGGAATCTGATGGTTGGGATCAGTTTGTTAGGCCTGAGGCCACACCTCTATGCAATCCAACTCCATGTGGCGCCCTGTTCTATCTCTTGACACCTATGTCACCCACTTGGTCGTGTTTTCCTGCACAGTCATTTCAGAAACCTTGTTTTCCTCAGGTTGACAGCAAAGAAAAAAAGGGAAAAATTTCAAGTAAAAAAATCAAGCAGCAAAAGGCTCACACACTCTACCTGTTCAAGCTCCATCTAAGCTCTTCTTCAATGCAGCCAATCCTTGTCCGCAAAATGACCCTTCCCATTTAGCCTACATCCCAGGAGGAGAAGCAACTACAGGATCTCCTACAGGAATCCTGTAGCAGCTGATCCCTCTGGAGCACATACTCTGGAGGCAGGGGTAGCTGAAATCCACAAGGAGACATGAAAAAAGGGTTCATCTTGAACGTGAACACTTCCTCGACAGCGGAGATCAGACAGAACTTGTGCATCCAGCGTTCATCATTGAAAGATCGGGTTCCAAAGCCATGCATGCAACGTCAACAAATAAAAGGATGGGCTCTAGCACCCGTGCACGAGGCAGCAACAAGCGAGGCAGTAGTTCCAAGACCAAAGTCTGTATAACGCATCCACGGCCACGCAGGTAAGTGTCTAACCTTATTCGTGAATTACATAAACCATATTTCAAGAAAACTGCATGCCTGTGAAAATGGTTGGATTGAACGAATTCGGTGGTCAGTCCATTGGCCACTCTTAGCCAGTGACACTGCTTCGTGGGATCCGAACGAGCTCAGTTACGTTCAGACTCACCAACGAGCCATGTAGCCGACACGTGTGGAGTGTCAAGTCGGTGAAAATCGGCGGACTGACAGTGGTGGCGGCGATTAATGGTAGAGGGTACATAATGGCGGCTAGAGACACGCAGGAGAATGATGACCATGACGATGGATAACGGTTCGATTCGGCCACCTCACCTTCTCGCCATGAATTGCACCGCAGTTCAAAATGCTTGGCTGAAAGGCTCGCACGTACGATGCTCATTCGCATTTGCAACGTCCAGGCCGAAGTACTCGTCCTCTACTTCCACAACCCGTTAACCCATCGTCTTCCTCCAAGCTTTTCAGCCTGTTTCGAAGTTCTCCCACGTCCCAAGCTCGTTCAGAAGCGCAGTTGCATCCTACAGACGCTGGCAAGCACCCTGTTATCACACCAAGAAACTCACCTAGGTTGTATATCAGTGATGCTCGGGAACGTTACAAATTCAACAAAATGTTGGATAAATGGTGGATGAATGAAAGAAATGCTGCATACTCAAGCCAGATAACCACTCCTACTATGATTGACCCCAGACATGGGTGAACACTCCCAGACTACAAGGCTTTTAACCACCAATTATTCACAGTTTAAGGAAAAGGTGATAATGGAGAAGACTGACCACACCAGCAGATGCACAAGACCCTCGATGGCCGACTGCAATCAGTTTAAAGGTCTGTAAATCTAATATTTAATACACAGACATGATGACAACTCTCTATGCATTAAAACAATAGAAACCTGCAAGCAATTTAAATGAAATAGCTAAATTCTAACATAGAGGTGGGATGACAGCCCCTCTACTGCTAAAAATGAACAGCACATCAACAACTACAAAACAGGCACAACCTGGAACCACAAGAAGAAGTGGAAAGTGAGCAAACGACAGCAAAAAAAGTTTGTATTAGCTGGAAATAAAGACTAGAGGCTGCAGGTTGCATAACAATTATAGTTTCCAGAAGTTGAGCCTTCCAACATACTAACTCTCATCTCACACTCATCAATTGATTACATCGTTTTTCTCAGTATATATAGAGTTTGTTTACAAAAAATCTCTGCTAGGGTATGCGTGGAGGTGTCTTAATGGATCACCAACCACATTTATAACTTGATATGGGTTTTCTGAATCATTCTGATTGTTTTAATCGCTGAATATGGCCTTCTGCTGTTCTGCTGTACTTCTCGAGCAGGTTGAGTGGAATTCCATAACTGATAAATGTGCTGATATGCTCGAGGCTGGTCCTTTTTGTCCTTCGGTGATTCTGCTCTCGAATGTGGTAGCTGAAGTATTAACTGCAGAGAGTAATTGGATTACTGAAGTCTTCCTTTTTCAAGCGCATAGGGCTGCTAAAATACAAATATGGCATTGAAAATGGGTGATGGGCCAGTTATAGCTAGTAACCGTTGGATGGCGAAGATGAACGGCGGAGATTTGATTTGTAAGAGGTGCGATATGCGATAGCGCTGAGGTCGCATTGCAACATCGCATCGACGGAGGAGACAGGGCAAAATCTTAACATTTGGGTGCGATTTGCGATTTGCGATCGGATCACATCGCAATATCGCAATCGGCAGAAAACACAGGGCGTAACGGAAGCAACAGGCCGTGGGCACGATTTGCGATAGCGATTAGATCGCATCGCAATATCGCGTCGGAAGAAGTCAAGAGAACAGATTGAGGCAGCGGGCATGGATGCGATATGCGATCTGATCGCATCGCATAGGGAAAAATAGAGGCAGCAAAGTAAAAGGAATTTCAAGGTTTACAAAGGATTTTGAATGAAAATAGGGACAGCGAGAGGTTAAGAAGGTGTGACGAAACCAAAGGAGGAAGAACATAATCACTGGTACGGGCACCTTTCTCAGCACAACCAACCATCAGTCCTGAAAATTGACCTTCAACCGCTGAAGCTTGTAGCAGAGTTAACACATCCTACTTGAAGGAGTTCTACAGGAAGTATGGCACAACCCCTGGAACAAAGAAACCTGAGCTTTCGTTCGACAAATTTGAAGTTCCGGGAGAGGTAGGCTCAAAAAACACTTTCCCTGCATGGTATATTTCAAAAGGTGGTAAACTGGACTGTCTGAAGTAGGGGTATTAGAAACAAGTCTGCCTTGTGGGTCAAGAATAGCAATTTGCCTATGTAATTACACGGAATTTCTTAGACGGTCCAGCGTCAACATTCTCCTTCAAGGGTCCTGTGAAAATTCCTCCTGTAGGAAAGATAAAGCACTGAGAGGGCTAGCCTGTATGTCAAAATTTGAAGTTGCACGTTTGCATGTATGATGGGAGTAAAAAATTGAGGTGTTGTACCCTGTTTGTGGAAACAAAAATCCCCCCTCCATACACAGACAGTTGAGTTTGGGCAACAAAAGCATTAGAACCAGGGAATTGGTGCAGAGTTAAAATATAAACACCCGAGAGATCCTTTCTCAAAGTTCAAAGGAGGAAAGCACATAAAACAACACTCCCCTTCTGCTCAGAGCATTTAAACCGAACACTCTCACCATGCCAGGAGGATTTATCAGAAAGGAACCCTCGGATTCCAAAAAATTGTGTGAACATCCTGCAGTAGTGGACCTCTTCACCCATGCCAATTGGATGACCTTCTGTGATAAAATCCATGGGCATGATGATGAAATAACAGAGGAATTCCTGATGTCTCTGAAACCTAAATAAAAAACACAGGCCACTGTAAATTTCAGAGGGTTGACCCTGCAGCTCACCCCTGAACTCATTGGTCAGGTCACTGGTCTGCCCTTAGGGATACCCTGGAGCAAAGAGGAGAGAGAATTAGGCCAAAAATCCAAGAAAGAATTCTTCCTACCGGAGGAACAGTTTGCAGAATATAAGAATGGGGTAAGGAGGGCCAGTTTACATCCTCTGTGGAGTGAAGCTAGTCTCCAAATTATGAAATACATTACCTGTGAGGGACAGTTCAGTATTGTTTACGGCTATCATTTCCGGTTACTCAAAGAACTAAGACATGGGTTGGATCTACCCCCAGAGCAGAAGTTAAGCATCCCCTATTTTTTCTTGCAATCATTGATGGAATGTGGCTCAAAATTGAAAGAGGGGACCCTAGATCAGCTAGCCCATCATGGGCTCATCAAGCTTTTGGTAGAGGATGGCCTCCATACCTACACTGTCCCCCTCTCCTGGGAAATTTTCCGCAATATGTCCAAAGATGATGATATAGGAATTCTGGCCGAGGAACTCACCTCATCCAGCAGTGAAGAAGGGAAACACCTTGAAGCCAGAGAGAAAGCCAGTGGCAAAGAAACACAGAGCAAACCGCCACAGAAAGCGCAGAAGGAGAAACAAGGAAAAGGCCAAGTTACTGAACCTAAAACTGTGGGAGGACCAATGGCACAAACACCTAGGGAGAAACGACTGCAAAGTAGAGCAGAGAGGACTGGAAAAGCCCAAATAAAGGAAATCACAACCAAGGCAACCAAACAAGAGCTAAAAGGAAAGACACATACAGCCAAACAGGCCAAAACAATTTCTATAGGAAATCCCAGAACAATTTCTACAGGAAGCCTGAAAATAGTCGACACAAGACTTTCTACATGAAGTATGGAGGCAGAGAAGAAAAAGGAGAAATCACCCGAGATCTTGGCCAGGGAGGTAGCAGCAGTGCTGGCTGCCTTAAGCACAACCCCAGAGAAAAAAGGGAAGAGAAAAAGGGAGCTTTCTATGTATTTTAAGGCAAGAAGAAGCATGCGCATAAAAACTGGCAGACCCCAGCCACAGTCAAAAGAGCCAATTACGATTGTGGACACCCCAATTAAACAAAAAGAAAGGTCTCTCTCGAAGGCATCCATTACCTATGAACGGGGCAACCCGAAGACGTCCACTTGGAAAGAAAGGATTAAATTGATGGACACAAAGACCTCTCTACAGGATGCTGAGACAATTCTACAGGGTACGTTGGCTAGGCTAAAGGAGACCGAAGAGTTGGAAGAGAAGGAAACTACATCATCCCAGGAGGAGGAAAAGACTGAGAAAATTGAGGAACCAAGCCCCCAGCCCAACCTGGGCTCTTACTATAACTTGCTAGAAGCGAGAAGGATAATTCCACAAAAATTTGCAGTGCCGCTCTTCTTTGCACTAGAGGAAGAGAGAGTGAGGAACCACACTTGGATGAAAATCGCCAAGTCCAAGGGCGTGGAAGATATAGGTCCCTTAGAGGAACAGCTCAAAGAGGCAAGGAAAGAATTGGCTTTGGTACGGCATGTACAAAGGCGCCAGCGAGCCAAGCTACAGGAAGAAAATGAGCTGCTCAAACATCAGCTACAGTTACAGGGACACCTTATGGAAGATAGGCCCCACACCTTGGGAGGACAGCAGAAACAGGAGGAGCCCACAACAGCCAAAGAAACACATGATGAACAATAGAAGAGAGATGGGTTGCAAGCTGAAATAGAGGCACTGACTAGACAGCTACAGGAAAAGGAATTGCAAGCAGCCCAGGAGATACAGTGTCTGAAACAACAGGGGCAAGAAAAGGAGGCCCAACTGGCCTGCATGGCTAGCTGGACGATGGAAGCTCTGCAGTGTAGGAAACCTGCCAAATCATACGCCCTATACCTAAAGGATTAGTGGTTGCAGTGTCAGATCAACACCTTGGCTCAAAGGGCATTACTCCATTTCAAAACTACTCTCAATTCATGGTTCTATGTGACAACAACTCATTAGAAGACAAGGCCAAGCTATCAAAGTTTTACCTACACAACTTGGCTCTTCCCAACATGAACTTGCGGGACCCCAACGCTGTGGTAGGGAACATGCAACTTATGGCCATGGCCTCTTGGATAAATCATGAAGAAAAGAGAGCGGCAGAGGTCCGAAACATTATGGACAGAGAGCTACATGAGCCACTATTGATTAGAGCAGAACCGAAGGGTCCTTTAGCATTGATATCCGCCCACCAGCACTTGGCCAATGACTCTCAGGCCCTACCAGATTACATGGGACGACAAGCTCAAGTCATACCCCACTTTGAGGACATGGAGGGATTGCTGGGGGATAACTGTGTTCATGCTTGCTCCCGAAGGTGGAATTCACTGTCCCACAACCTAAATATTAGAGAATACCACACCCCCACAAGGATGAGGGAGGCCTTGGCAAGAGTGCCTCTCTACAAACAGTCCATGCCGAATCTTCAGGCCAGCTGGATGCGCCTCAAATTCAGTCCTCCCTTGCTTTTGGGGTTGTCAGAGGGAGTCAAGGAAGAGGAGGAACACAAGCAGTGGGAAGAAGTGGAAAGCAAAGCAGGATTTCATGACCGTGAAGAAGATATCACTTAAGAGGCCTGGGATGTGAGGGAGGCGGTCAAGGCTATCAAGGATGATGAGTTGGATTAGTTGCTCGAGGTCGAGCAACCCATTTAGCAGGGGGGTGATGATGAGCCCCAAAATTGGTAACTTATTGGGCTCATTTTACCTAGTTGTTCTTAAATGATCCACCATTTTTCATAGTTTAATGCATGTTTTTTGAGTATGTTTATGTTAATTGCACGAATGAGGGTGGTCACTTTACCAAGAAGGCTAATACGTGGTTATTTTAGGTTTTTTGGACAAATTTTGGAACAAATCCAAGCAATTATGAGCCTAAAGACAGCCAAGCATGAAGGAACAAGGGGGAGGATTCATAGGAGGGATGCCTCTGGCATTAAATGTCCCTTCCTCGAAATCTCCACCCTCAACTTGGAGCTCAGTGGACCACCAAAACGAATCCTAAAGGCAGCCAAGCATCTTGGGGAAAAGTCACTGTTTACTAGCAGTTGGGACAGCCGAGCCCCTTGAGTCAAGGAAGGCTACTGAGACCCCTCGTATGGCATAAATAGGAAGGCTTTCAGCCTTCGTAGGTTACTTTTTGGACTATTGTTATTTTTGCACTAGAGTGCTGCTATTTTCTCAGCTCATCTTCGTAGCTGCTGTTGTATAACTTTCTTATGAACATGGCTATTTTTGAGTAATGGAAAACAACTTTATTTGGCATCAGGTCTGAGTTTCTTTAGGAGCCTGCAGCTCTTGGGGTTGGGCCCAACCCAAGTGCCAAGGCTTCCTTCATGTACTGTTATTTGCTTTATGTCTTTGCAAAATAATTCTTGTTAAGTAGATCAACATCTTACTGGTTACATAGGTCATGGTTGATGATTAGATAGGCTTTTTATGTTCAGATTTAGTTGATAAATTAGTAACAGGGAAGATCTCCAGAAAAAGGCCATCAAGCACCTCTGATCTCACCTCTCCTTCAGTGGGATCGTGAGCTGGGACAAAGGTGACATTACTGCCAACAAAAACGCTGTTTTGCTTTGTCATGCAATTCTTAGTGTTGGAATTCTCATTTGTAGATGCTGATATTAGTTGTGTTTAATTGCTTCAGTTTATGATTTCTTAGTTTCATAGTTATTTCATGTATTTCATTTCGAATAAACTTTTGTTCATTTCCTTTTGCTGTTACTTAGGTCAGATTAGAGTGAAGTAACTAGGTCATAGGTTTTCTAAGTGTTTGTTTGTTCAGTTCGAAAAATAACTTGTAGAGCGCCTATCGTACTTCCCCATCTGCCCATACTCCATCCAACCTACCTGCTTCATCCTTCACTTAGAACCCTTACCTTACATTTGCCTTATTCGCTTACTTTGCCATGATTCTCATCTTCTTGTGCAACCTCGTTTCATCCCTCCTTGAACAAATCTAACCATCCGCGCCACTCCTCAACTCCATCCACCAAGTCTTGGACCTCCTCACACCCCTATCTCACCTCCATACTCACCCATCCACCTTTTTCCCTCCATCTATTCTCCAAAATCCCATTTCTGAACATCTTGTAGAAATTACAGACATCCTGTAGAAATTCCAGAACATCCTGTAGAACCCTTGCAGACTTCCTGTAGAAGCTTACGAAAGCGGTTTATTAAAAGCCAAACTCTGTGAAACTCTCAGGAAGGGTGCTAGGGACCCTTTAGGCCATCTCTGAACCTTCCCAACCTCCTGCAAGCATTTTCTCTCGCTGATCCACCTCTGCACAGTCAAAAACAGTGAAAGCACATGCATGATAAATCTGACAACTTAATCAAATATACAAAAAGATGTTTTCTTCAGATAGAAGTAGCTTTGACACAAATATTTTACCTTCCTAGAAGTAATGACATCTCTTTCAGTAGCTTGCATCTTCTTTTCCTCATCAGTAGAACTAGTTGGTAAAATTAGGGTTTGTGTTTCTTTTCAGCGTTTCAATTTCTTTCTGCAAGTAGATTAGCTTCCCTTGAGTTAGCTTTCATCCATCAGTTAAAAAGCTTATTCTCAAAGCTCATAGAAGTTGGCTTAAGCCCCTAGCGGACTTGTGCCAGCAGACTAAGTGACAGCTGCGGCAAGAGCTAGTACTTGTGCATACAACACCGTCGCTTCCAAGTTTGTTACGAACTACTGGGTTGATATAAAGTAAAGAAGGGAGCCCCAGGAGTTGCCGCGTTATTGCTGCAATACTGGAGCCCACCACCTTTCCCTGCAACAAAGGAATCCTGGCGAATAGTGTGCCTGAGAAGACTGATTAAAACACTCATTTTTTGGGAGAGATTGTTGTTTTGCTGCACCAAAGCACTAATCTTGAAATCCAAGGCTTCCAGGTGTCCCGTGTGCTCCGTGGTAATAACAGAGATAGCTTGATGAGCTTGATCAATGTATTCCCCTTGCATACTAATTTCCTTGGCTAACATAGTCTTCATCCTCCACATCTCTACTTGAGTACGCACAAATTGGGTAGCCCGAGTGGTTGCCATTCCAGGATCTTGAATCCACTCCATCTCCTTGTCTAAATCTTGTTCCTCCAGGTGCTCTTCCTCCTCTGCCACAGTCGCTTCAAGCTTCTCTATCTTGCGCTTTTCCTTAAGGGAGGTTTGTGTTTCATAAGAGTCCCGAGCACTCTGTAGGTCTTTGTTAGCCGAGGCATTACGGCTACCTTCACACGCCATGCTTCTATGGCAGAGAATATAAATTCTGAGCCTTCTGAGAACACAATTGATACTATGCTAAGTGCTGTGTGAAAGAAATGCATTACCCTTGCGATGGGAAGCCGTAGTTATAGTAGATGGAAACCTTGAATGACCTAAGGCTTCCTACTTCTCCGTCCGATGAGTGCATGTCCAGTCATAATAACTGCTGCTCTGATCCCCACATTTCTGTTGATGATACGAATCTTTATTATTAACTTTTCCATGCTTGAGCCAATTTGCGGATTGCCAAGTGTCTCCCTTTGTGATTTGATGTCGGCGCTGCCCATATTTTTTGTTCGTTGTGCTCCTTGGTACTAGCCCTATGTTCTTGTGAATTAATTGTCACTTCCTTTCTTGTACTATTTGAGCCTGCCATCCACTTATCCTAATGTCCCTTCGATTGGTTGAATTCATTCTCCTCATATGGGGAAATTCTTCATACCCCTTCACCACTTCTTTCGTTAAATAATGTCTTGCCTCGAAAGAAGAGTGCACCTATTCCTCAACTTCTTGCATGTGATCTTGTGCTAACAGGTGTCCTAGTGGGTTGAGGGATTATCGATTCCCTAATTTTCCAAATGATCTGCCACTGCGTTCGCTTTTCGTTTGACTACATGAATGATTAATCCATCTAGGCATGATAGATGTTCTGCGATGAGTTCTGTTACCTTGGCAAGCCTCCAGTGCCATGTGACTTTACTTGGTTTAGCTCTTGTATACATTCTTCTTACTACCGTGACCGCAAGTTGAGAATCCCCTTCAACCATGGTGGCTTCAGCTTTCTGTCTTTTGAGAATTCTCAAACCTTGCTCAAGCGCTGCAAATTCCATTTCGTTATTAGTCCCTTCATCTAGCGATTGACTATAAATATGCTGAATTTCACCTTTGTTGTCCCTGAGAACACCTCCAATGCCTGCAGGTTCCGGATTTCCCCTGGAGGCTCTGTCAAAATTGAGTTTGAGGAAGCTTGTTGGTAGAGGAATCCAAGTATTCACATTGGTATTTGGTTCTTGTCGATGATTCGATAAAGACATAAAGGTTCCCATATTAATGTCAAAAGCTTTCAGAATCTGTAAGTTCGAAATAGAGATGTTATTTTCCTGTTCCATTCTCCCTTTGGAGAGAACTGTTTGCTTGATATTTTGAAGAATTGTGTCTTTTGTGTAATTTATGCCTCTTGTTTCATTTAGGAATACTCACCTGTTTCTTTCTTTCCAAACTGTCCATGCTATAACCCCTGGTATAAGTTTCCATATTGTATTTACCAATTGGGTATTGGAGAAATTACCTGTCCAATTCTCTATTGTTTCTTGGATTGAATTCCTTACCCTATCCGTCCTTTTAAGAATGGTTTCCACCCAATTCCATATGCTGCCTGCCCATTCACAGGTGTTGAGGAGGTGATTCATGGTTTCCTCTTCAATTCCACACATGGGGTAGCAAGAAGGACCTATGAATCCTTTTTTCCTGAGATTCTCCCATGTAAGTGTTCTTCTGTGCATTAAGAGCCAGAGGAGCGTTTTAATCTTTGGCCACAGTTGGGCATCCCATACTTTGCTGTGCCACTTGACTTTTTCTTCATGCATAGTACCTTCTATATGTATTCTTGCTTCTTTGAGTGTAAAGTTTCCCCCTTCAAGCTTTCCCCAGCGTAATTGGTCATTATCCCCTACTTTCCTTATCCTTCTTTTGGCCAACTGTGTTCGCAGGTCCTTTAAACTATTGTTTTCTTCTGCCAGAGGTTCTGTCTCATTGAATATCCATGTTCTCCATGCCTGGTCTTTTTCGTCAGGCTTCCAGTATTGATTCACTGTAGTTCTTCCTAGCTCTTGGTTTCTTCTTTGGATATCTAAGAATTCAGAGCTTTCCAGCTTAGGGAGTTGTTGCCATGCATCTTCCCAGAAAAGAGTTGTCTTTCTGTCTCGAATTTCCCAAAAACTTTGCTCTTGAATTATATGCCGGTTGGTTCTCGCCGGGTTCCAAATTTGAGAGCCTTCTGGGGTTTCTTACATTTGGATTAAGTTCTGCAGTCTGTAATTTTGAGCATATTTCTCTTTCCAATGTTTGGCTCATGGTAATTTGGGTTCCTTTAGCCACGTCCACCATAATTTTGCTCCACAAGCACGGTTAACCGTAAATGGGTCCTGCATGTTTAGCCCTCCCAGATGTTTGAGTTTACAAAGCTTATTCCACGCCATTAGCGACCATTTATTCTTCTCTGAATTACCTGACTAGAGAAAAGCCCTTTGGATGACCCTTATCTTCTGCAGAACTCCCTTGAGAGATGGAAGAATGGAAAGCATATGTTGTGGAATGGCTTGGAGGACTGCTTTGGTGAGGACCAGTCAACCTGCGAAGTTAAGGGCTCTGTGTGTCCAATGATGACATCTTTTTCCAAGCTAGCTAAAAGCTTTTCCCAGTGCAACTTTTTCCAGGGCTTGTCAGTCAGTGGAATGCCAAGGTATCTCGATGGGAGGTTGCATCTTTTGAAGCCTAGGATGGTAGAGAGATTTTTTTGAACAGCTAAGTGTGTATTAAAAAAGAAGATAGAGTATTTTAAGAGATTAAGCTCCATACTCGAAGCTTTGCTGAAGAGATTGAGAATACTTTTGTATCCCATAGCTTCTTTAACGGAGGGTGTGCCATGTAGCATTCTATCATCTACAAATTGTTGATGAGTGGTTGTTGGATTTGAGGGCAAGGGCTGAAGTCCTTCAATGATTCCTTCCTCTTTAACTTTTCTGATTAGTCTGCTTAAACCTTCCATCAAAATCACGAAAAGGAAGGGGGATAAGGGATCACCCTTCCTCAAAACACGCGAAGGAGAGAACTGGGTAGTTGGGGCTCCATTAACCAGTATTGAAAATCTTGTGGATTTGACCAAAGCTAGGATCCAGTTTATCCATTACTTAGCAAAACCGAAGGATTCCAAAATAGTTTCCAGATAGTGCCAGTTTTGTCTTATCATAAGCCTTTGATAGGTCTAGTTGCATCATCATACCTGTTTTCTTCTGCGTTTGAAGTGTGTGAATCATCTCTTGTGCTAGTAAGATGTTGTCCAAAATCTGTCTCCCCTCTACATAGCCTGATTGCTCATCCGAAATAATACCTGCAAGAATGGGTTTCATTCTATTGGCTATGACTTTGGAAATAATCTTGTATAGGACATTGCATAGCGCAATTGGACGAAACTTTGAGGGCATTTTAGCTTCCTCCTCCTTTGGAATAAGGGTAAGGAAAGTAGAATTGAGGGACTTGAGGATTAAAGAGGAGCACCGTGAATCCTTCACTACTTCCCAAACTTCTGTCTTGACTATCTCCCAACAAGCTTTGTAATAGTCGATGGTAAATCCATCAGGCCCTAGGGCTTTACCAGTTGGCATCTCTTTTACGGCCTCTTCCACCTCTTCCAAGGATATTTCTCAATTTAAAGCTATGTTTTACTCCTTCGTGATTAGCTTGGGGATGGAGGATATAAGTTCTTCAATGGCCTCCTCTCTGTCAATCCTAGGTTCCTGAGCAATTCTGCTGAAGTGGGTTATAAGAAGGTTGGAGATTTTTTGATGTGTCTATATAGTGGCTCCCTGTTCATGTTTAAGGCTTAGAATTTTGTTAGCCCCTCTATGGTCAATGGCAGATCTATGAAAGAATTTCATGTTTTGTTCGCCTTCCTTAAGCCATTGGATTTGAGATTTTTGCTTCCAAAGTGTTTCCTCCTGTTGGCATCGTAGTTGCCAGTCCTGCATTAGCTTCTTTTCCCTGTCCATCGTGTCTTGGTCTATGTTACCTTGCATCCATCCTTCACGAATATGTTCCATTTGCTCTAGTTTCCTTTTTTCCTTGAATATATTCCCAAAGACTTCATGATTCCAGACTTTGATTTTGGCTTTGATGTGTTTCAGCTTAACCTGCAGAAGATACATTTTGGTACTTCTTATGCCCAACGGTTCTTTCCACCATTGTTCAATTTTCTGAATGAACTCAGTATGAGTGAGCCAGAACTTTTCAAATCTGAAAGTTTTATTTCTAAGAGTGCCTTGGATTGCTGCAGTCATTGTGATGGGCAAGTGGTCTAACCCTCCACTGGGGAGAATGTCTGATTCAACAATAATTCCTTCCAGAAGAATGCTTTCTGTCACTAAAATTATGTCCAAATGAGACGCTATTTGCCTTTCACCTCCCCTTTTGTTGTTCCATGTGAAAGCTCCACTCTTGGGTAATACATCAACCAGATTGGGTGATCTAATGAAGTCTAGGAAAGCTTCAGAGTCTCTGCTGAGTTTTCTAATACCTCCTCTTTTCCGTAAGTGAAATGACCATGTTGAAATCACCTCCAAAGATCGCCTTTGCTTGAGGATATTTTAGCTTCAGGTTGAATAGTGTTCTTAGAAATAGAAGTTTCGCCTCTAGTTTCTGGGGGCCATAGACATTGGTGCAAAGATAAGTCTCTGATTTCCCTACTACTTGGACTTCTATAGCTAGGTAGGATCTGGGTGCCTCAAAGGAAAGGATTTGGATTACTTATGGATTCCACAAAATGACCAAGCCTCCTTTCCATCCATTGCTTGCTGTCTCCAAGTATTCCATGCATTTACTTAGTTTTTTGCTGATATTTACTATCGTATTGCTTGAGAATTTAGTTTCTTGCACAAACACTATGTTTGGTTGTTCCTTTTGGACCTTCTTCTTTAATAGACGCTGTTTTGTTTGGTTATTTAGCCCTCTAGAATTCCAAAAAAGAACTTTCATTTAAACAGAGTTTAGGAGGTTAGTGAGAAAGCCTCAAGGGCTTTCATCTTACCTGAATTTAAGAGCATTTGTCCCAATTCTTGTAATGCCTCATTGTTAGTCATTCTTCCTCTCTTTTTTCGGTGCTTGGAGTTGATGGAGGTTTGATGCAATCCCTGTGTGCGGACCCCTAGCCCCTTAGCTATTCCCAAGCACTTACTCTACATCTCCATTTTTGCCCATTGCCATGCTATGCATATGTCATTGATTCTCTTTACCTTCTCTTCCAATATATGTTCCATTCCCTTCCTTTTCTAGTTCTCCACCATGTTTGGTAGATCCATACCTTCTTGCTCTAGTATGTTGCTTAATTCCATATCTTCAAGCCCAATTTCACTGGTGAACATCTCCGAATCTTCTTCTACCCCCTCCGTTGTTTCTTAAACCTAATGTATGATACTTAAAAGGTTCGCCTTTGATTCCTTCATTCCCAGTGTTGCTGTAGATCTGCCTGTTTTCGTGGTTTCTTGTTTTTTATTGTTGTCCTTTGATTCCGTTTCTATTTCTAATACTTGAAATGCATTGCTTATATTGCCATGTGAAGTACTTGCCTTGGTTTGGTGTTTTTTATTTGCTCTCTGTTTGGCTTTCAGTCTTGTGAAGATTTCCTTGTTCTTCTCTCCTTTGTTTTCCTTGTTTTCCCCTGCCGCATTGTTCAGTGGGCATTCCCTGATTAAATGACCATGCTCATGACATTTTCTACAACGGAACGGGATTTGCTCATAATCTATGGCTTGGAAATAATCTTCATCTCTGTATTCCAGCCATAGGCCCTCATGCAATGCTCCGGAAACATCCATCTCCACGCAGATTCTAGCACAAGAGGTATACCTTTTTTGTAATGTCGCTTTTGAGACCTTGATGAAGGTCCTTAACTTGTTTCCTATCTATTCCAGAGATGCATGTCCCCAATAATCAATTGGAAGTGAAAAAAGGCGTATCCATGCTGGTACGTGCTTGAAGGTTTCCTTTTTTGGTACGAAGTTGGGTTTCCATGGCCTTATGTAAAGACCCGTAGAGGCAAAGAAATACGGTCGTCCATCGAATATCCGATCCTTGTCTTCCAGATTGGAGAAAACAACAGTAAAGAAACCCTTGGCTCCTAAGTGCAACCTTACATCAACTTTGGGTTTCCATTGTCGCTTTATCCACTAGCACAGTGCTCGCTCTGTTGGCCAAAACCCCATGAACCTGCAAGTCACTGCATGTTCGACCATGTGATCTCGGTACGATTGAATTTCCGAATTAGAAATCACAACCCTTATGGTTTCTGTGGCTTTGGGCTTGCACGGACCTTGGTTTTTTTCCATTGGATGCTGACGTTATTCCCCCTTGTTCCTCTTTACCTTGATTTAGAACCTCTTCCTCTGCCACTCCCTGTTCCTTCTCCGGTTTCTTTCCTTGACAAAACTGTCTTTGGGAGGGATTCTCGCTGTCTTTGTACTCTGTACTTTTTCTTTCATAATTTTCCTTTAGTTTTTTGGTATTTTTACCTTCATTACTCCTATTCCCGTTGCTGGATGGATTCTCCTGATCTAACTTCTCATACCCTGATATCTACACCCCATCCTATGCTGTCTTCTTGTTCATCATAATCTGTTTGTAAGATGGGGTCCCAATAGACCCTGTGTTTTCCATTTGTCAGGTCAGAGTTTGCCCCCTTCTGTGAAGCTCTGTCACGCTGGCCCTGTTCTTCTCCAGAGTTAGTACTTAGGTTGCTGTAGAATTCGTGATCTCCAAACCCTAGTTCCCACCAGAGCTCCCACCGTCTGCTAATTATTTAACATTATCTAATGAGGTTAAAGGCTTTGGTTTCCTTTTTAAGTTCAAATTATCCAAAAAAAATGTCTCACTTTTCCCTCACCAAAGGAGCATTTGGATTAGGAGACTAGTGGTAGAGCAATGTGATGGGGTTGGATTTGTCTATATTAGTTCCTTGGGAGGGTGTGATGGGGTCATTAGTAAGGGCTATAAGGTCAAATGCCTCTTAAACCAACTTTGGTCCACTCGAATGTTGTCTAATAAAGAGTCTTTCCACAAATAGGGTTTGTTTGATATGAGTAACAACGACAATAAGATACTCACACACAATAAAGTATAAGAAAGCAAATAAACAAGTATCAAAGAAGATTGTTAAAACCATATATATGTATGCTATATATATAGTACAAAATTGTGGGAAGAGTGATCAAAGTTTAGTAAATCTCCAATAAAGTTCAATAAAGTGGGTGAATGATCAATTGAGATCAAGTCAGTTGAAAGAGATAAAGATAAATTATAGTGTATTAAATTACAAATGATCCATGCTCATGAGATTTGGTATAATCAATTCTTTGATGTTAACAAAATATTGTCATCAATTTTATTGAAACAAATGAAATTAATATTCAAATGCTGTGTGGGGCAACCACTTGGGTTGGGTGGGCAAGGAATTTTTGTGTTTTTCAAAGTGATGATTTAATGTTGCCTAGTAGTTATGGTGCAAACAAGAAAAACAATTTCATGAAGAGATCTGAACTAGAGAATTTTGGCCTCTTAAAAAGTGGTTGTAACAAATTTCTTCGAGTGAAGTGATTCATACAACTTCAATTCTTTAACATTTGTCATGTCATGGATACTAAGATGTGTTGCGAGGTCAAATTTTAAGGCACTTTAAGACCTATTTGTTTTATGATGGTGTAAGAGCCATATCGAGTGGGGTTGAGCTTGTATATTGTTCATGATTAAGCATTGCTTATCAAATGCAATCAAACTTGATCCGAAACATAAAAATGTGGAGCAACTTGATGTTCATGATGAAATTCCTTACACTCACCTTGTTCTTACTAAAGGATATCATAAACATTGTTGTGAATCTAAGCCAATTTTGCATAAAATAATAAGTTTGGCTTACTTGTACCATGGGATGTGGATGACATTGGGAGAGTGATTGGAATCCCATAGAGCCAAAGGATGAAAGTCAAAACAAAGTTGAAAATGAGAGTGCCATTTAGATATAGGAGGGGCATTGTTACCATTGTACTACAAAATATGCAAGCACTGACTGTTATCACCAAAAAAATGATCATCTAGTCTTCATTTACTAGATGGATTGAAGTACAGCATGTAAGGCCAATTTTACCATAGTAAAATTGTTTTCATTGTGAGAAATTACTTAATAAACCACATTTTTTAAGTAATTTATAATTAAATTTATGAAGAATAATTAAATAAATCACTATTTATTTAATTATTTTCTAGGAATAATTAATTAAACCATTTATTAATTAATATTCCTTGTCATATTTGATCTAGTTATGAAAAATAAACAGATAAATTGTTAATTATCTTATTTTTCTTATCACTAATTAATTATTATGCATTGTCAAGTTTGACTAAATCCCTTAGGAATAATTAAATAAATTATTATTTGTTTATTCTTTAACCATATTTTTTAAGATGATAAATAAATCATTTATTTATTTATTGTTTCTAAATAAAAGTTTAAATGTTTTTTCCCTCCTAACCAAATATAATAAAATATTCCAAATGGTTATTCCTAAAATGGAGTTAATAATATTCTATTATTGCTTATTATTCAAGGATAAATCAATATTTTGTTATAAATAGAAGGTTTTTCCATTCATTATTTATTTTTGACCATTTTCATTACTGCACTCACCGCTGTAACTTTGATTAATATTTCTATCGCACACCATTTTTTTTTTCCATTTGAGTTCCCATTTAGCTCAAACATTTTATTCACTGGATTTACACATTATAGAGGAGAGAGACTCTACAAACGCTGAAGATATTTGAGGATAGCCAAGAACCCATCCCATAGAGGGGGATTGGTAACATTTATTTGTTCCCTTCACAAGTGTTATTTAATAAAATATATTATTTATATATCTGGTTTCCATTGGATTATTGGAGTTAGCGGCATTTATTACTATTTCATTTTGTTGTTTAGCTATGATTGTGGCATAGATCAGAGCTTTGACAGGTTTTGTTTCTATCATTTGCTGCAGATCTACAATGTTTAGCGACCATTTATATTGTTGAGATTGTTTGTCATCCACAGTCTTAAGTGTTTCCTTTTCATACATATTCGAGGAGAAAATGCTATAACAAAATTGGTGACTCCGTTGGGTTTTTACTTCTAATCCAGAAACCTGGGTGACTTTTAGCTTTTAGCTTAGGGTTTTTTCTTTTTTTTTTTTGTTTTTGTTTTGTTTTCTATCTCTTAATGTTGTTTATTAGCTTTCTAACCCTAAATCTGTCAAATTTCTAACTTTCGTAAGTTTTTTTGTCTTTTCCACAGGTCAAAGGAACCAACCACGATAGAGACGGAAAATTTTTCCGAGACTTGCCTGTAATGTTCCTTTTTCTGGTGTTCCTCGCGACATGGTTAAGATGGACTTTCAGGGCTAGGGCAGACAAGTCACATGTGTAAGTTTACTTCATCAACGGGCCCAAGGGCTTCAAGAGGTGTTTCATGGGGTTTTGAGGAGTTTTTATGAGGTTTAATGACATCTGTTCGGAATATTCCATCATCGACATAGTTTGCATTTCGTTTCGTCGCATTCTGACAACTTTAAAAAAAATGAGTTATTAATGGGCTTGACTCAAATAATTACACTTAAGGTGGCATTTCAGGAGGAATACTTGGCAGAACACCTTAATGTAATAGCTCGTTGGAACCAGAACGAGAAGATCTATAGGATGGGATGGATATAAGTGATTTTTGGAGGCTTGAGGAGGCATGGTGGCCAATTTACCATTTTCCCACATTAAAAATAATATTTTAATTAAGGGAAATGTGCTAAATAATTAAAATAATAATAAAATAGGAGCTTCTAGAGAGATCCATCAAATCTATAAAAAGTGGAGGAGGAGGCCATTAGAGGACATCTTGGATTTGCTATTTCTTCTTGTATGAGAGGTTGGAAACCTGATTCTCTACTTCCTTGGTAGCCCCAGGACGGAAACTCTCGGGTGATTTAGAGAGATTGGGTGAGTACCCATCTCTCGTTGGTGAATTCATTCATAATTCATAGGAGAGCTTAGTAGTGGCAATTCAATTTAGTTTTGGTGGAGGGACCATGCAACATTGGAGCAGATCCTTGAGGCCAGTTCTACCTCAGCTATATCAGTTGTTATGTTATTTTAGCATGTAAAATCCTAGCTATATATTTTAATAAAAACTGAGATTATTTCTACTCATTCTATGATTGAATTGCATGCATTCTCTTGTTCTGTTTTACATGGCAATTTTCTGTTAATCGAATAGTAATTTTATGGTGAAATTTTTTGTTGAGTTAATTTTCTACAAAATAAGTCAAATATCCCGTTTGGGATATCACATTGCTGACCAGGGATCAAGGAGCATAAATTGCACTTTTTTGCCCCAAAAATATGATCTGGAGGTCTAGAGTGCTCCTTCTTACTTAAAAAGTGTGATCTCCCAGGAATCAGGTTGGTACCTGCGATTTTTAGGGTTTATGGGATTTTTATTTATTTATTATTTATTATATATATTATATATATATTTTTTTTCAGATTTGTTTTTGGGTTTTGTTGAGCGTTGTCTTCTGGGTTGGTTTACCATTGTCCTATCCTGCTTAGGCCTTGATCTATGATGTTTTTCTCGTCGAAGTGGAATTTATCCCCTTAGGGCTTTTAGTACACTTCCACCTTTATAGGAAAAGTTTAGCTGAGTAAGAAGTCTGAGTTTCTGTAATGCTTTCAACCATATTTTCCATATTTGTACTCTTCTGTTTTAGATCTTCAAAGATAGGTTATTTCCATCCAAAGTTTCATCTTAAACTTTGTTTGTTATTTGCCTTAGGGTTCCATAAGTTGCCCTAGGTTTTACACCCATTTCCCTATCTTTTTGCAACGATTTTCCTCTCTAGCTTTTTGCTATTGTTGCACCACTTTCCAGCATCATAGTGTCATTTGATCCCCAGTCACACCGACGCTTAGATCTCTTGGAATTTTTGATGTGTTTGCAGTTGATTTTGCCACCAACCAACATAGTCTTTGCAAACCCAGTTTGGTTGAAGTTTAGTTAATTGATTTTCTGTTCATTTTTTGTTTTTGATTTCAATTTTCAGCAATATTTTTTCCCTTTTCAAACATTATCTAGGCTTAATTAATAAACACACTTCTACACACAAACACACCTTAAGCGAAAGGCACTTGGTTTACACTGCCAAGCCAAGACTTAACTTAATTAATTTATCTCCCCACACAAAGACAAAAACATCTTGTTGATCCCCCTTCACCATTTCCATGTCACTTGTGTTTTACCACCATTGCGCCACTGTTAGGACCTCATTTTGTCTCTTTATGACCATACATTTTGTTATAATGTCACCCTTTTCAACCCATATTTAAAAGTCCTTGTTAGTGTTTTGACCCAATTATTCCAAAGGTACGCAGTGATTCTTCTCATCACTATACATTTAATTATTTAACATATAATCATGCTATCTTCATAGTTAAGCTTTGAATTGTCAGTGGCTGAAACAGTTAAATATTGATGTGCAGTCCGCGTTGCTGAAATTGCCGGAATTTGCAAGACTATTTTTGCAGTTGCTGAAACAGCAAGAACGACACACAAATCTCGAAGTTGAAACAGTTGAGATTTGCGTTCCAAATTTGACAGCAACAAATGAACCAGATCGATCACTGAGGACGCTGTTACATTGGATGTAACATCCATGATCTAAAGACAGTATTGTTGTAACAACGTTTTGTTGACGGGAAATTAATTTCCCCATTTTTGTATAATGGTTTAAATATAATTTTGCAATGTAAATCTTTTGTAATAGATGTCTCCTCTTTATAAAGAGGAGACATCTACATTAGAAGGGGGATGAACAGACTGTGAAAAAGGCTGAATTGAAGAGACAGGACTAGAATATTTTCTTTCCATAACATGACATATTGATGGATGAGTAAAACTCTCGTTCTAAACATCTTTTTCTAGTTCTCGTCTTCTGGGGAATCTTGTGAGAAGTACAGGGCCCACCTTCATCACAAGATTCACCCATTATATTTCTCTGCAGTGTGTTGAGTGTGTGTTTTATTCATACCTTGTTAACAAGTACTGTTTTCTTGATATTGTTTTACCTTTGCTGAAAATTTGTTCCTTTCTTAATCGATTGTTGCATTGGTTAAAGTTATTTCATGAGTGTCTCACCGGTGATTAAGTTTACAAAGTGAATCGGCGAGCTAGATAAACAGAGGCAGGTGCTGAAGGTTCCCATTCTGGGGATAGGGTCCTGATTCTCTGTTACAGCATAGCCATTGTTTTTTTGTGCATAATTGTTCCTTTATGTTGAATTGTTCCTTGAATGAATTTAAGTATCTCTTAATGGATATCTGTAATAGAGTATATTTGCTGTAACACAAAGTGGAGCTTCAGTTATTAAGCAAGGTGTGATTCATTTGTACTACAACTTTAGTGCTTTTAAGATTGAGTACATATAGTACGCAGTGACCTTTGAAATAACCAGACTTCCCTGGGTTGACAATTTATGTAGCACTTCAATCAGCAATTAAAGTGACCAACATTTTGGTGCCATTGTCGGGGAAGGCGACCGTAGATTTTAAGAGCATTAATGATTTTCTTTTAGATGTACAGAATGCATGAGAGGACGCAGGAAAACTAATCCCACAGGTGGCAAGGGCAAAGGCAGAGGAGGAAGGAAAACTTTCATCGACGACATCATTTCAAAAGCTGAAACATCTAAGAGGATAAGCTCCTGGAGGCCACAGAATCAGCACTCTCTCCAAACGGACTACGAAACAGCGGAAGTAGTGGGACCTGAAAGGGCCGAAGAGGCAGTAGAACAAACCGAGGAGTCAGTGGAAGACATTGAAGAACCAATAGAAGATATTGAAGTTGAAGAACAAGTTCATAATATTGAAAGCCCAACAGAAAGTGCTGAAGATCGGGCAAGGGGAACAACCAATGGACGGAAACAATGAAGGACTCTTTGGTGGGGGATGAAGAGAAGGAAGAGGCGAGAATTCTCTCTCCACTTTGGAATTCCCTATTGAGGATCTTCCCAGAGGGGCAACTCCTATGAAGAACATTCCACTCTCAGCCCTACCTAATTTCCATGGTTTATCATCTGAAAACCCTGATGAATTTCTATTTGAGTTTGATATATTGTGTAGAAGTTATGATTATGTTACTAATCCTCAAAAGTTAAAGTTATTTCCAACAACATTAAAAGGAAATGCACTAAGGTGGTTCATGAGCCTAGGAGGACATGTGATCACAACATGGGAGCAGATGAAGGAGAAGTTTCTGGCCAAATACCAAGCTTATTGTTGGATAAGAGAAAGAAAGGAGGAACTATTTAATATGGTTCAAAAGGAGGATGAAAATTTAGAAGATTTCGTGGATAGATTACAATACAATTTGCAGAGATCCGACCACCCTAATATGAGTAAGGATATTCTTAAGTCAATACTGTTGAAAGGGGTACGGGATGACTGTTTAGACATGTTGAATATGCTTGGTAAAGGGGATATATCTAAGGAATCATATGATGAGATTGTCAACCTCTGTAAGAGATGTTCAAGAGGAGCAGTAAAAAGACCAAAAAGCAGGGATAGTACATACTCAAGAGTCCAAAAATCAGCTAGTGGAGGAGCAACAAGAGCCGAAATAGGTAATTTACTTGAAGAATTTAAAACTGAAATGTTAAGCTCTTTTGCTTCACAAATTGATACCTTGCAGGTAAAAAAGAAGCAGGCAGAGGCAGAAGCTTCTTTGGCCATTTTCTGCTCTAAATGCAGAGAACAACACCCACTAAGGGAATGCCCACTGGACAAGGTACCAATTTGCACTATTTGCAAGAAGGACCACGAGACTCAACAATGCCCTTCTTTAACAGGAATAAAAGCAGCACTACAACCAACTGATGAAGAAGTTGAAGCAGTTTATTTGCTGACACAGAGGAGGCAATGGCAACCATGAGGACAAGGTATGAATTCTAATATGCCATTTAATCGTTGGAATAATTATCCTTCTTTTCAAGCAAATTACCCACCCATAAATCAAATGCAATACCCACCCTTCAACCAGATGAACTTCCCACCCATGCAGAAAACAAACCCTCCCTTTATGGATCCTACAATGTGGAATCCCTGGTCTCTATAGCAATCTTATTTTAATCATTGGAACCCAAGTTGGACAGCTCAACAAATCCCATTTCCAAACCAATTCCCTTAGTATCAACAATCTCTCTCTTTGCCATCAAATGCTCCACCAAATAACCAGACAATGAGACCCCAGCTGCCTGTACAACCAAACCCCAATCCTAATGATAATAATAAAGTTGTGCAAGTCATCGATATTCAGAACCAACCTATTTTCCCTGTGTAATGTAATGACATTCATTTGCGGTCTGGGAAAATAGTCGAGCCTATTATTGATGATATTACTTCTTCTGACTCTGATAAAGAAGAGAAAGAAAAAGAAATCATCCAATAAGGCTGCTGAAACAGTTGAGCCACTCTCTAATAAAACCACTAAAACAGTAGAGCCGCCATTCCCTAAGCGTTTAGCTCTCACTAAGACACCTGAGCTGCCTGCTTTTAACCTTCTAGGGGAATTGCAGAATTTGTATGTTAAAATTCCACTTCTGCAAGCACTTAGAGATGTACCAATTTATGCTAGAACTGTTAGAGACATTTGCATTAAGAAACCTGGAAGAAAAGCTAAAGATCCCCTTACAGTTCATGTGATGGGTGCTCTAACTAATTTAATGATAGGAAAAACCCCTCCTGTAAAATATGGTGATCCTGGTCATCCTATAGTTACAGTACAGGTTGGAAATTTTTTTGTTTCTAGAGTTCTGGTAGACTTAGGTGCGGCCATAAATATTATGACCCTTGAAACTGCATAGTTATTACAACTGAAGAATGTAATTAGAGAGACACCAACCATTCTAGAGCTTGTTGACTGTTCCCCAATCAAACCAGAAGGGGTTATTGAAGACCTAATAATTTCAGTCGAATCTTGGAAATACCCAGCTTACTTTGTTGTGTTACAGACTAAAACAAAATTGGTGGGACATCCACTGATTTTGGGGAGACCCTGGCTGGCTACGGCAGATGCGTTTATCAGCTGTAGGTCGGGCTCAATGAAAATTTCTAATGGATCTGAAACTAAGCAACTCACTCTCTACCCTCATGCTACACCCATGATTAACAATGATAATTCTATATGGTTAGATTATGATGATGAGGATACTCAACCCATTTTGACCATTGGGCAAGCCTTAACTTTTAAAGACACCACCGAGGATGAAGTAATTAGTAACTTTATTTATGAACCCTCCTCGGTTACCTTTGAAACTTATGATCAATTAATTGCAATTTTGGAACTTGAAATGCATCAAAACCTTAAATCTGAAAATTTATCTCAAACATCAACTGATACCCCCTCCAAGAGTATAACAGTAGAAATTGAACCTGGCAAAACATTGAATATAAATCCTAACTTGACAGATGCTGAAACACAACAGTTAATGAAGTTACTTCGTGAAAATAAGGAAGCATTCGCATGGGACTACACAGATTTGAAGGGGACCTCTCCTGAATTATGTACTCATCGTATCTATATCAAGGAGGGGTCTCGACCAGTCTGTCAACCCTAGCGACGAATGAACCCAATCTAAGGGAAATTGTTAAAGAAGAACATCAAAAACTTCTTAATGCAGCGTTTATATACCCCATATACGATAGTGAATGGGTTTCCCCATTAGTAATAGTACCTAAAAAGAATGGGAAATGGAGAGTATGTGTAGATTACAAAGCCTTAAATAAAGCTACTCAAAAAGATCATTTCCCTTTGTCGTTTATTGATCAGGTGCTAGACAGTTTGTCAGGAAAGAGATTCTTTTCCTTTTTAGATGGTTTTAGTGGATATAACCAGATCAAAATTGCACCCCAGGACCAGGACAAGACCACTTTTACTAGTCCATGGGGGACTTTTGCTTATAAAGTTCTTCCATTTGGACTATGTAATGCTCCAGCAACATTTCAAAGAGCAGTGATATGAATTTTCTCTGATATGCTTAATGACTCTTTGGAGATAGTTATGGATGAATTTACTCCTTATGGTGTGACTTTCGAGGATGCACTACAAAACTTTGAGAAAGTACTTAAACATTGCATAGAAGCCCATCTTGCCTTAAGTACCGAAAAATGTCATATGATGATGAATGAAGGAATTGTATTGGGACACCTCATTTCATTCCTATGGATTCAAGTTGATCCATCTAAAATACAGGTAATTCAGACTCTTCCTATCCCCAGAACACAAACTGATGTAAGAAGTTTTTTAGGACATGCTGGATATTACAGAAGATTTATCAAAGATTTTTCTAAAATAGCTTTTCCTTTGTTTGTGTTACTTACGAAAAATGTTGAATTCAAGTGGACTGATGATTGCCAAAAAGCATTTGATGAACTTAAGCATCAGTTGTCTACAACTCCCATTCTAAGGGGACCTGACTGGGCATTGCCCTTTCATATATCCTCTGATGCTTCAGACACTACAATTGGGGCCGTCTTGGGTCAAGAAGAAAATAATCTCCCTTATGCTATCTATTTCATTAGTAAGAATATGACCCCTGCTGAACTTAATTACACGGTTACTGAGAAGGAATTTTTAACAGTCATTTATGCTATTAATAAGTTTCGACATTATATTACTGTTTATCCTACTTTTGTTCATATTGATCACTCGACCATTAAATATTTAATGAATAAATCTGTTACAAATGCTCGAGTTACCAGATGGTTATTATTACTACAAGAATTTGATATTACAATTGTAGATCGACCAGGTAAAGAAAATGTAGTTGCTGATTTTCTTTCTCGGATAAAAACAGATGATAATACTCCAGTAGATGATTCCTTTCTTAATGAATACTTATTTGCAGTATCTGCTCACTCACCTTGGTATGTAGACATTGCCAATTATTTAGTTGCAGGGAAGCTAGCATCACACCTGTCACACAGAGAAAAAAGAAGAATCATTCAACAAAGTGCTCAGTACAACTGGATAAGTGGGTGTCTTTTTCATACAGGACTTGATCAGGAAATTCAGAGATGCATTAGAGAAGATGAGGTTTACGACATATTGAAGGCTTGTCATGATGGCCCTTGTGGAAGGCATTTTGCTGATAAGAGAACAACACATAAAGTTATCAGTATGGGTTATTATTGGCCCTCACTTTTTAAGGATGCGAAGAAATATGTTAGGGCCTGTGATAGCTGTCAGAGAATGGGCCAGCCTAATCATAGAGATGAAATGCCACTGAACCCCCAGGTAATACTTGAACCCTTTGAAAGATGGGCTCTAGATTTTATAGGACCCATCAATCCTCCATCCAATCAAAGAGTTTACATATTAGTTTGCACGAATTATATGACTAAATGGGTGGAAGCTAAGGCACTTATTAGAGCTAATGAGGAATCTGTGTTAACCTTTCTATTTGAAGAAATATTTGTTATATTTGGAGTACCCAGAGAGCTAGTCACAGATGGAGGACCTCCTTTCAACTCCCATGGCTTTAAAGCTACACTTCAGAAATATCATATTAATCATAAAATGACTACACTTTATCAGCCCCAAGCCAATGGGCAAGTAGAAAGTACAAATAAAGTCATAGAAGCCATTTTAACAAAAACAGTAAAGGAGAATAGAAAGGATTTGTTTCAAAAGTTGTCTGAAGCATTATGGGCTTACAGAACTACCTGGAGGAATACTACAGGTTTTTCACCTTATGAATTAGTTTATGGTAAAAGTGTTGTTTTTCCTATGGAATTTGAAATTAAAACCTTAAGAATTGCTTTAGCTGTTAACCTTGACTCGACTGATGCACACACAGCTAGGTTGCAGCAGCTTCAGGAATTAGATGAAAAGATATTGGATGCCATCCATCAAACAACTATGATACAACAACAAAGAACCAAGTGGCATGATAAAACCATTAAGCATAAGCAGTTCCAAAAAGGTAATTGGGCTCTATTGTATGATTCTCGCTTTGAAGGTTTTCAAGGAAAACTACGAACAAGATGGCTGGGGCCTTATGAGATAGATACTATTTTTCCAGATGGTAGAGTAAGGCTCCTGACAATTGATGACTCTAGAACACCATTGTTGGTAAATGGGTATCGGCTTCGTTTGTACCAACAACTTGTTTCTAAAGAACATTTTAAGGCCACTTGCATGGCAGATTCATATTATGTCTTTTTAGCGGAGACTGCTACCCCTCATTGTGTTTAACTTTTGTATTATATATTTCTGAGAAGAATAGGATATTTTAACTAATAATCCCTGTCAAGGGTTGCCATGTTACAATTCATTATTTTGCAGGTCTTAGATTCGGAGGCTGGCTGAAAAGAACAATTCCATTGCAAGAAGGATAAGATTTCGGTTTGGGAAACATTGCCATTTCACTTCAATTCATAAGCCATTCCCTTGTAGCAACATTTTCTTATTTTTCCTTAAGCAACAAATTTTTCCTGTTGTTGAAACACCATTTTTCCTGTTGCTGAAACACCAATTCTTCTCTATTTTCTTCGTTGCTGAAACACCCACTTTTTCCACCTTTCCCTAGAAACATCAATTTTCCCGTTTTTCCCGAGATTCAGGCATCAGTTCCTCTAAAAAACAACCAATATATATTTTCATAAGAGAGAATCAGCCATTCATCCTGATAATTGTGTTCTTTCACTATCACCTCCTGTGAATATAGAAAACCTTTCATACAAATACCCTCATATTTTATAAGCCCTTTTTCATAACCATTGGTGATCCATCAGTAATGAGATTATATTGTCGGCACAACCATCAAAGGTAAAACGTGAGGTATGCGTGTTTATGTGTAAATATTAAACTGTAGTTAATGAGAAGATCCCGATACGATTGCCGAAATCGTCGTACATTCAAAAGTATCATTTAGCTGCAGTTCGGGGGGCGGAATACCAAAATTTTGCAATTATTACCTGATATGTCAATCATCTTCACGACCGTGTCTCGTCAACCCATCTCTGTTTTATTATGTCACAACCTCATTTGCAATATCTTACTTTGTTTCGGTTGCGGTAACTCGGCTCTGTATTGTGCATTTTGCTAAACCAGTAACGATGGGAGGCAATGCTATTCGAAATGTACCTGGATCAACAGCTCTATTGGAATTGTACCTAGAAGCATATCAAATCTTTCAGCAAGCAGGTTCGGTGGATTATTTCTGAAGGCTTCAAGGATTTGACTCTCAGCAAGTCTTGGAATTTGCACGAAATTTAAGCGAAGGATACTCTACTATTTAGGGAGTGCGAATTCCGGTAACAGAGGAGGATATAGCGCAAGTTTCAGAGTTGCCAACTGATGGCATTCATTGGTTCAGTCGTAAACACCTCATCTTGAACGCAAAACAAAATTTTCTTTTACCAGGAGAGCGGGTCAAACAAAAAGGCAGGGGTGTTGCACTTCGTTCATTACCACCTCCATGGCCAAAGGTCACAGAATTTGTCAAGCACTATTTCACCTGCGAGGGATGTTACCAGGTAGTGTACTAGCATGACTTTGTATTGTTGAATCATTTAAGACATGGTCGTTTATTAAATATGCCATACTATCTGCTTGGGTGTCTAAAGAACATGTCACATTATTCCATGCATGCAAAGTACCCACTCCTATCCCTCACTGACCATCGCCTAGTTCAACTTCTAATTCAAAGGGGCTTTGCCCTGCAAAATCCTCCTCTTCTTAACAACCCACCCCAGGAATCCGCTGAAGTTCCTTAACCAGCAGCTGAAGACCCGCAGGAGGTTGCTGAAACTCCTCAACCAGAAACCGAAAATCCTCAAGAAAATGTTGAAACCTCTCGAACAGCGGCTGAAACTCCCTAATTAGACGCTGAAAACTCTCAGTAGACCCTTGGAATTTCACAGCAAATTAAAAATATTTCTGTTCAACAGCCAGGGAGCATCTTTCATTCCTTAGAAATTCCACCACCCGCAATAGTAAATCCACTTGACTCCTCCCCCGTATCTAACCCATCCCTTAACTTACCTGAATCGTCCATTCTCACGGTCCATATCCCCAGTGATGATTCAGATGAAAATATCCCCATTGCTAACCTAAAAAGGAAAAGACAAGAAAAGGCTGCACCCTCACTAAAAAGACAAACAAGAGCCTCAGTTAAAGAAGCTGCTACTACTGATGATCATCCTACCCAAAGCAAAAATGTTCAAGAGGAAAACCACTGTAATTCCCACCTTCCTGCCTCGAAGACGAACAAGGACGTCTTCTGAAGCAGCAACTGAGACCATCACCCCAAATCCCCCACCCATTATCCTGAAGCCTCGTACCTCACCACATCCCCAAGGCCCTGAATCCTTCCCTTCCTCACCCTCGGGTACCGAAATGCAATTTCCTCAGGAGTTTGTGACATCGTTCCTTTCAAAATATTTAGCTGCCCCACAAGAACCAGCTGTTGATCTATCAAAAGTAGACACTCAAGACGATGTACAACATGTAGCTGCTCCACAAGAACCAGCTACAGACCTAACATGTGTTACATAAGAACCACCTGTTGAGGAACAAGAGATAGATGACCTAGATGTAGCTGCTCCACAAGAACCAGCTACCGACTTAACAGGTGTTACACAAGAACCACCTGTCAAGGAACAGAAAGCAGATGACCTAGAGGTAGCTGTTACACAAGAACCAGCTACTAGTCCAGCAGGTGTTACACAAGAACCACCTTCTGAGGATGCAAATGATGAAGCTGCCACTGAACAACGATCCTCCCATCCACTGGAACTTGCAACTGCTACAGAACTCTGGGTTACTTTAGCCTCCCTTCAGGAAGAAAATGAGTTTTTGAAATCTGAGATTGAGGTTTATAAGCATGAGTTGATCATGGCAAGAGAAGCCCATGAAAGAGAACACAATCTGTATATCTTAGCTCAGGTAGCATCTACATTTGAGAGAAGTGCAGAAAATGATAGATATAATGAATACATGTGTGGCCAGTGTGGTGATCTCTATTCTCGAGCTGGTTATAAGGTAATCAAAGTCCCACTGCCTGGACCCACCCATGCATCTACTCGTGTCAAAGTTAAGAAAGAGCGCCCTGTTGTTACACAAGAACCAACAGGGCCTTCAAAGACCTATGAAGAAGAAATGAAACCACAGGTACCTAGGCCTACCCCAGTTGTTAAAGCTAAAAAAACAACACCAAAGTCTTCGAAGGATGTGTTCACTCAGACTGAACCTCGGAGTGCAAGGACTGTCTTCGTTCAGACTGATCCCCGGTGTGCAAGGACTGTATTTACTTAGACCTCCAGTTTTCAGGAACTGAGGAATACGTGGAAGAAAGAGTATGCCTTGTCACAAGAAAAGGCATTACAAGAACATAAATCAGTGTGGCTAAATCATGTATATAGAAATTGGGAAGTCCTAGAACAGTCTTGTGCACAGCACAAGGAAAACAAAAAGATAAAAACCAGACTGTCTCTTATCTTTGACCTGGTTCAAAGATTACTCGCCACTAGAAAGCCATCCTTCAACTTTTCTGTTTTTTAAGAGGCAGGTGCTGAAGGTTCCCATTCTGGGGATAGGGTCTTGATTCTCTGTTACATCATAGCCATTGTTTTATTTTGTAGAATTGTTCCTTGAATGAATTTAAGTATCTCTTAATGGATATCTGCAATAGAGTATATTTGCTGTAACACAAAGTGGAGCTTCAGTTATTAAAGCAAGGTGTGATTCGTTTGTACTAACACTTTTTAGTGCTTTTAAGATTGAGTACATATAGTACGAAGTCACCTTTGAAATAACCAGACTTCCCTAGGTTAACAATTTATGTAGCACTTTAATCAGCAATTAAAGTGACCAACAACCACCAAGGCTTTTTGCACAAAGACTCTTAAGCCTTCATCCCGAGTTTCCGCTTGGGCATATTACTCCTCCCTTAAGGTTCAAGTTCATAGTCCCTCGAGTCCCCATACCGAATCCTATTCTGGTTCATCTGATTCCTCATCTGAATCTAAACCTCCTTCATCGCATATCGTCACCATGTTTGGGACCACTGCTAGTGTATGAACCCAACCTGGTGTTGGCTCTGGTTCTATCCCAGTAGTCACATCTAGCAGAACCGTCTCAAGAACCGTTGTGGTAGCTCCCATATTACCTTTTATGGCTAGGTTAAGTCTCCCAGAATTTAACTAGTTCATAAATGATCCTATACATCACGATGCTGGTTGGCCAGCTATGCCGACTAAGCTTCCCTTCGACATCCCCAAGTTTGAGGGTAATTCTGAAGAGGACCCCACCAATCACGTCCGCTCCTTTAATATGTGGTGTTCATCCAATTCCATCACCGTTGACTCCATTCGTCTTTGGTTGTTCCAACACATGCTCACTGGAGATGCTGCAAAATGGTATGTAGACTAGCATGTCACCTCGCATTCCATTTTCGCGATGCTTGCTAAGGCATTCCTTTCATATTTTCAGTTACCTCTCTGATACGACATTAGTATGGAGCTCTTGACCGCATTCCGTCAGTTCTTTGTCACTCGTCTTTCTGATCATGTTTAGGAATGGCGTAGAAGGAGGAACACATGTCGTGTCCCGCCCTTCAAAGACCATGTCTACCTCGATTGGTTTCTTAGGAGCCTTTTATCGCCCATTGCCAAAGATGTCGCGTCCCAATTTCCTCAAACAAAGGAAGAAGCTCTCCAAACCACTTTGAGATATGACTTGATTTATGCGTAATCCAGTTCTGTCTATACTGTCATTCCAGACTTCCCTCGTCCTGGAGGTGCCAATGCACCGAGAGCATCTCACGCCGCCGACGGTATCATTGGGTCCTTTTCACATCCTTCACCATATACTCAACAAAGTTATGGCTATCCGCAAGGGAGCACCAGTTCATCCAACACTTATGCCCCTCCTTCTAGCGACATGTTTTTATGGCTAGCCAATGCTCAACCTGTCTATCAAATTGTTGCACCTCCACCATCTTATCCCTATGCAGAGTTGAGCGCTCTAGCCCCTCAAGCATTAGTATTGTAGCCTCCCTTACGTCCTCAGCCCCAACAACCACCGTCCCCTCAAGGTCAAGTGTTGCAGTACAAAGTGCGACCAATTCCCAAAATTCAAAGAAAAAGAATAAAGGGAAAGGTAACAAGGGTAACCAAGGTAATTAAGGTAATCAACCTAGTGAACCCCAGGGGAACCAACCTAACACGAACAACCAACAACAGGGAAGTTAGCCCAAGCAAAAAAATGCTATTCGTATGAACAAGCTTTGTGTCTGTTGTGTTGTACATGGCCATTATACATAAGAGTGTCCTCTCTTACCCAGATGCACCAAATGTGGGAAGCTTAAGCAACTTCTAGAGGTCAATCGCCCATCCAGCAATTGCCTCAGAATCTTGCGCCATCCCAATCGGCAGTGCTTGCAAATCCTTTCCCTCAACAATGATTTGTTGTTGCTCAACCTCAGCTAGGTTAAGCAACCCATCCCCCCCATCCTTCTAGTCCTGGTGACTCCCAAATCCTCATGATGAATTCTGATGAGGTTAATACCTTCGATATCAACTTGAAAACTTGGTCGCGTCAATATGACAAGCCATTGAATTTGTCTGCCACCGAGTCCAAAACTAAAGCATATACTGAGCCTCTTATAACACCAAATGGCCCATTACAGATCCCTCAGCCTAAAGTTGAGGCAATTCCCAAGATCCCAAAGGGACCATTACGCTGTAATGTGACTTCTAACCGAGTTGCCCATACATATAGTATAATAGATGACTTGGCACAATCACTTGCTACCACGTCGACACTGGAATTCCTCCAGTTGTGCCCATCTCAAAAGAAATCTCTACAAACTGCTTTGGGCGCAGTACATCCTTGCAACGATAGTTTCACTGTCTTCCTAGTTGATACATCAAAACATCCCCCATTACCTTCATTTGTTGCTTTCTAGATACCAGTCCTAGTCTGTAATGCCATTATCTCCCAATGCATTATTGATGAATATGCATCCACATGTGTGATGTCTGTTGATGTTTGGAAAAAACTTAAGTCACCTGAGCTATTCCCATCCACCATCATTTTGCGTGCTTGGGATGGTCACTCCTCCCAGCCTCTTGGCATGTATCGCAGTTGTCCCGTGACTCTTGCGGGAAAAAATGTCTATGTAGACATTGAGGTTATTGATGCCACTTTAGATTACAACATTCTCTTGGGTCATAGTTACACTTATACCATGTCAGCCGTCAAATCTGTAGTTTTCCGCAAGATGTGCTTCCCCCATGAAGAGAATATCATCACCATCGATCATTTGACCTACTATAAGCTGCATTCGTGACCTCCCCTGAGTCCATTATCTCATCGATGTCCAATAAACAATCTTCCACCCCTCCCATCAGTGTTTCACCCAGAGTCTACAAATATTCCTCATTGTTGGATGTTTTCCCTGGTCCTCCCCCTCTCATCTTTGAGCCTAGCTCTTTGAGTGTTTGTATGTTACAAGCATCATATGCTGCTCACAAGCAGTTTGGTATGTCTGATCAACAGCCAACCCCTTAGCACCCTGTTTTTACCCTCTCAATTGAGCCATTTGGATCTACCCCCCCAAGACCTCCTTCATTTGTGGGTGCCTCTCCTATGTTCCCACCAAGAACTGTTCCTCTAGGTCTCAACCATCTACAAATTGTTTTGCTGGGACATTACCCACAAGCCAGATACCTTTCTTGTTTCCTCCTCCAGGAATCTTTTTTTTCCCTGTCATGGCTTTGCTGGTCCTCCCTAATATGACTTTGGGGATCCCAGTATGGTACATTGATCCCCCTGTAAGCACTCCGCCTAGTCAGCTAGGACCTTATCGTGGTTTGACCCCATTTCAACTAGCCCCTACGGCCCCTGCCACTACTCCAGTTCCATCACAACCTCAACAAGAACCCACTCCTGTTGCGAAAGCATCCGGACAGGGGGGAAAAGCCAAGAGGAAAGAACCTAAGGACAAGGCTCCCCGAGCTCCTCCAACCCCTAAAGCCCCAAAGCCATCACCTCCATGTGCTTTGTGTAAAGATGTTGGGCATGCCACCTAAAAGTGTCCTAAACTCCCTCATCTCAAACCTTTGGTACATGAAATGTTCCCTGAGTCAAATATCCTTGAGGCCCAAATTACCTTACTAGGTCCAGCCAAGAAACTCAGAACATTACGCACAAATCACCCTTGTGCCTTGTGCGATCATCATGGTCACTATTCTCATTGTTGCCCTCATCTTGATGAATTTTGTGATTGCCTTGAGGCGCTTCGTGAATACGAGACCACTCGCAGTGGATCACCTACTCCTCTACCTGTGGATTCTGGTACCACTAGTAAACCAGAACAGGGGGACTCTGGTCCCACCATCATGATCCATCCCCCCGATGTTGATATGACGAACTCCATGGGCCATATCCTTTACTTGTTGTCATCATTTAGTTCCTCGCAAGAAACCTTTCTAAGGTTTCTGCGTGCGCTTGTATCGAACCTCTTTCGGCAGAATCTTAGGTCTCAACATATGTAGATTTTCTGTCTACTAGTTTGTCGCCTACCATTCCAGATGATGCATATGTGAACCTTTTTTCTTAGGGTGATGCACCAGGTACAACCGCCACATCATGTAGTCAATCTTCCTCTCGTCCCCCCATCTTCCATTCTGATGAGGACATCATGGAAGCCATGACTACCCTTGATTATCCTTGGGACAATATGCACCATCATGCGTACTTCCTTCCATATTTAGAGTTCACCACTCTAAATACATACAATACGCCCATAGCATACTGGGGGGAACTTAGTTCTCTACATCTCCTTATCATCCTTTGGATGATCTTGTGCCAAGTTGGGCCGAGATGCTTGAATCCATTTTTCGAGCGCTCAGAACACAATGACACTCCACAAACTCCTCTTGCTAGGGGGCATCATAACCACCTTTGGATATTAGATCAGTCCCCTCCATTACATATGCTTGCAGGCAGTGTCCCATGCCTGGGGGCATGATGGCTTTCCCATGGCCATCTTCTCAATTGATTAACATAAGTCTCGACCTAGATCCCACTAGATCTAGGTATGGTCGATTATCCTCGCATTCCTTGGATAGTTTGTCCAATTGACCTCTCCATCAAGCCATATTCACATCACATATCGTAAACATTTGATACGATATCTTCAAATATTCTACTCTATGCCATACCAACTTTACCACCTAGTCCCCATGTCTGACTTCATGGATGAGGATGATTCTAGACCTCCTCGAGTAGTTCATTCTCGTTTTCCTCTTCCCTTAATTCTTCACTAGGAATCATCATTCCAAGAAGCATTAAGACCATCTTTAGAAAAGTAAGGCTATTTTCCTAAAAGTCTCAGATCTCAATCCCAAGGGTCGGTTTGTCCGCCGCAATCTCCACAAGATTTAGGGCCTTCTCCTCCTCTCAAATTGGAGGGAAAACACCCTTTTATAGGAAAAGCCACATTTTTTTTGTCACACATTACGACCAAACCATAGCTTAGTTTGAAAAACCATCAGCACTGTTGGAAAGCTCTAATGAGTACTATAATGGGTCTTTCTCATTTTTGATGATTTGACACTTCACCAGGAAGCCATTTTTCCAATAAAGGTCACTTTGTCGCTTCTTAAAATCGAATTTATTCATATATACGATTCTTGTACCTTAGGGACCACCTTCCCTTAATGCTAGTCATCTCACATGTCGATTTTCGTCATGAGTAACCATCATTTACTCATGTTTTCATGGTCCCCACCAGGCCTATTCTGTGTGGTAGCATCATCGACTCACCCTTGTTCAAAGCATCCGCGGTGAGGCACCTTTGCATCCATGGAGTCTGTTTCACATCCCATTATATCATGTCACGATATTCCATCCATCTTTGCATATCGTTTATCTTGTGTTGCACATTAGTCATACTATCCCTTGTCCCCTTTAGAGTTGATTCAGTCGCTTCCAGGTCAACCATGCACTTTATGCTATGACAAGGGAAGTCCTCTGTTTGTCCCTCAGTCCCATTTTCCCCATTGTCCCTGGTGTCATTCCATCAACCACATTATTATTTTCCCTCATGCCTTAGTTGAGGATCCTCATTGCCTTATTTATGGCGGGTCCCATTCTGTCGACATCAGGACATCTATCCTAGAAGGAAGGCCTAGACAGAAGTGTATCTTGGTTCCAACATCCATTCTTATTCGATACCTCAAATCGAGAAGAGGGACTCATTATTTCCCTTTGAATTGGTTGTTTCATGCTCCTGATTCATACACTTGATGGTTTGGTGATGCAACAGATCATACTCGTGATTCCCGGGTGTGTGTGAGATGTTTCAGACCTCATGAGGGGATGGCCCTTCAGGTAGCACCCCACATGCCCAAATGGATTCATATTATGCTACAACCTCAGATGCAGTTCCACAAATTTGATGGGTTCGGTTCCTACCGATCACAGCGTTCATAGCGTGCACATCTCCTTTAGATGATCCATTCAGTTTTGCAGAGCCCTTCCTTGTTCAACAAGGCTTCTTCGGTTGTTCTACCATCCATCCCACCCATCTTTTGAGGGAAGGACCATTATATCTCATGTACTCAGATGATATTGTATTCAGTCTTGGCTCATGTTTTTTCCAGGTGCATTATGTATATGGGACACATTATATTATTTTCTAGCTCAGTTATGCCAGCGTGTCATGTACCATTCAACATGTACTTCATTGCTCAATTTTATGTTTCTAGGTGCATCATTATTTTTGTAATAAGTTATCTTGGCAGGTATAGGTATGTCTCCCCCGCCTCACTGAGATCTGGTACCACAACATAAAAGGAGACTTGCATTGATCTCACCCCCTCTATCCCTATCCTCTTTTGCTTCAACTCTATTTTAGTCTTTCTCTCTCTCTCCACTTTGTTGTCTAGTGATTGTGTCTTTACAATGTACTTCGGTCATATGTTTTTCTCCTAATGCTCATACATTGGGGGTAATCTGTTATCACCAAAAATTGATCATCTAGCCTTAATTTACTAGATGGATCGAAGTACACCATGTAAGGCCAATTTTAACATAGTAAAATTCCTTTCACTGTGAGAAATTACTTAATAAACTACATTTGTTAAGTAATTTATAATTAAACCCATGGAGAATAATAAAACCATCACTATTTATTTAATTATCTTCTAGGAATAATTAATTAAACCATTGAATAATTAATATTCCTTGTCATATTTGGCCTAGTTATGAAAAATAAACAGTTAAATTATTAATTATCTTATTTTTCTCTAGGAATAATTAATTAATCACTAATTACTTATTATTCCTTGTCAAGTTTGACTAAATCCCTTAGAAATAATTAAATAAATCATTATTGGTTTATTATTCCTTAACCATATTTCTTGAGATGATTAATAAATAATTTATTTATTTATTTATTAAAGGACCATCACTATATGCACTTACAACAATGTTTTTTTAAAGATCGTCACCATATGTGCCATTGGTGACGGACCTTAAAGGTCTGTCACATGCATGACCCTCACCAATGACCCTTTTTGTTGTAGTGCTTTGCCAAGACTAACACTCATGTCATAATCCATAGTCAACTCATAGTCATTAGAGATAATGCTACCACTGTCACCTATTACACTCAAGTACATGTAAGCTATCTCAACACAAATGTACTAATATAATCATATTAAAACAAGATCGTTCATTCAGGAAATCTTAGAGACAGATACTCATATCATGCAAGTAATCAAACATTCAGACAACAGATAGGTGACATAATAGACACCAACACTCAAACACCAATTAAACGACATAATCAAACATTCAAGCACAAAGTAGATGACATAACCAAGCTCATACCTTAATGTATCTCAGGGGAGGCTATCTTATCTGCAAAATCAATCTAGATTAGCATGATATAACTTCACGACATATCAAATAAAATATAAATAAAGTCATGATATCCATAATAGTCACTAGCTAACATGTTCACATCATAAGCTCATAAACATTTGTCATTTATGCATAACAATCACATATGTACGATCAATCTATATTAGTACAGCACCATATCAAAAATATGTCAGCTCATACCTGAATATTGTAATCATAACCGTTTTCATAGGCTAATCTAGGTTAACACAATACATATAACATCACGATGTTAAATGCAATAACCCTAATCATCAAGTTACTAGCATATAACAACAACAAGTTATATATCATGTTCATCAACAACATATAACCTAATAATCAAGCTAAATATCATATAATTAGAACAAGTTAACCTATAACATACTCATCAACAACATATAACATAATCATCAAGTTATCTAACATAAAACAACAAGAGCAATGAATACAACCACAAGTTATTACTACTCATGACTATCTGACACGTGCATATGACTACACTAATCAACTAACATCTATCACGTATGTAACCATAACATCAATAGAATGAGAGGAATACACATAACCATAGTGCATATAACAACCCATTAACTAACATACCTGCATGCTCAATATCCAAACCTGTATGATGACATGCTCTTGCCTCAAGGTCCAATGTTGCAGCTTCACTTTAATGATCTACATCTCCTGCTCTATCTCAGCCAAAAAATCATCATCATGAAAACCTAAAACACTATGATGACCTAATTGTATATAATGACCTCACAATACATGTCCAGCCTACCATACATGCATAATAAATTCATATACAACCATACACTCATGACAACACATCCCACAACAACACCCTCAATATTCACATGGCAACATCACTACAACCATTATCAACACCATTTAAATGCAACATATACATGGACTACAAGGATGATTAACACACGTGCAACCGACATGAATGCAAGACCAACACATAACCCATCTAGTCTGAGGGGTGTACCGTGCTCTGATACCACTTTGTGGTATCAAATATTACCCAAAGAGAGTGTAACCCGTTCTGATACTACTATGTAACGCCATCCTCCCATATCTACCCAAGTAATCATCCAACCAAGGTAAACATGTGACGAGACAATACTATGATATGATTCAACCTCCTAGGTATCCTTAAGGAAGTGGAATCGATGGAAACCCATCAAACATACCTTCCACATAAGCAATAACACTCCCATGAGCCATTCGAACCACACATGTATCATGCCCTTGGGTCCCACTGAGTTTTTGATCTGGTTTAAATAGGAACACAACAAATTATAGATATGATCATAAATATAGAGATGCAACAAAAATAACACTTCATGTCATTAATATCAAATACCGAGATATGCTTACAAACAGAATGGAAACAATACTAGCTCGGGCAATGATAGCTTATCTTTGAGAAGAGATGTGGCGGCAACATGCCTCTTAACTCTATGTTACAATGAGGCTCAAAGGCCTATTTATTATTGAGAAACAATGGAAAACCATAAAAATCCAAAAGCCTAACCCTAGGAGATGAAGCGCCAAACTATGGGCCCCGTTTAGTTAAATTGGTACATCAACTTCTCGGGGTCATAACTTTGGCATATGATCTCCATTTGACGCGCACAATACCTTGTTAGAAATATCAATCCGATGACTACAAAATTTGAATGAATATTGTGGGTCCACGTCTAATTCTAATCCCAATTTTCCCAAAAACGTTGTTTAGGGCATCAAAACGACTTCGAAAGTTCAGGACCTGAAAAACTGCCAAAAATAGTAAATTGTGCTACAAATAAGGAAACTGAAAAAATGAAAGAAACAATGGTGGGGTTCCAAGTGGAATAGATGGGTGGCTAGCAATATCCACTTAGATCATTCCTTTCCCCCTTAGGAAGCAATGGTCTCCATTGCGTTGAGTCCCTCCATGAGATGAGGAAACTTCTGTTGAACTTGGTCCCTGGTGAAAGAGTTGGCCTGCTTTGAAAACTCAATATAGTTGGATCCTTTGCTGTCGGGTGTTCTTGATCTGTGTGTCCATGATCCGATCAATTGTGGCTTTTTCCATCCAGTCTAGATTTAACTATGTAGGTGTGAGTTGTTCTGCAATGTTTGATATGTCCATCAATGGTGGGAAGTATGGTCTAAGGCGATCCACATTGAACACTGGGTGCAAGCCAAGGAATGGGGGAATGTTGAGCTCAAATGCATTGTTTCCCACAACCTTGGTAATGGTGTAAGGACCATATCGGAGTGGTCTAAGTTTCTGATAGGCTCCAGTAAGGCTTTCCTTCTGCAAATGCAATCAAACTTTGTTGCCACCTGAAACTTGTGTGGCACTCGATATTGATCATGTCGTTGCTTGTACTTGGAATTTGATTTCTCTAGATGTCATGGACATGTTGGCAGATGTGTTGGATGTGCTCAACGAAGTTTTTTCCTTATCGGCTTCGGACTGGACACGAGCCGAATTTGGCTGAGTAGCTGCAAATGGTATGGCCACATCAACGGGACATAATGGCTGGAATCCCAAGCCCACGTGAAAAGGGTCATGGCTAGTTGAGTTGTGGAGAGCCCAGTTATAGTTGTGTTGGATATAGGGGAGGATCTCATCCCATGCGCATGGATGCCTTGAGTTGTACATGCACATAATGTGTATGATCATCTTGTTGATGACCTCTGTCTGGCCATCAGTTTGGGGATGGAAAGTTGTGGACTTATTGAGATTGGTGTCCAACATCGAATGAAGACTGGACCAAAATGTACTCAGGAACCTGTTGTCTCGATATTATATGATAGACTCTAGGATCCCAAAGTGTACCCACAATCGTTCAAGGAAGAGTTTAGTAGTGGCTTCTGCTGTGATATTCTTCTTGCATGCCGCCATAATGGCCATCTTCGAGAATCTGTCAGCAAAATAAAGACAAATTCGTTGCCATGCTTAGTAGAAGGAAGGCCCAACATGTAATCCATGGAGATGGATTCCCAAGGTCGAGCAGGGGTAGGCAACAAAGTATAGAGGCATTGCTTCTTGATGGTTGGTTTGGAAGTGGCACAGACGATGTAGGATCTGATGTACTTCTTGATATCTTGTCGAAGATTCGCCCAATAGAAATACTTCTGCAGTACTGCCACCATTTTCTTGACCCAAAATTCCCAACGACGTGACTATAGTGTGCTTCCCAAATAACCTTGGCACACTTACTTGAAGGAACACAAAGGTGTCCCAGGTGACATAATAGGCCATCTTGGAGGTGAAAACTGGGACCTTGCCGACCCTCCAAGAGTATCTGGTATGTGTGGCCAAATTCTGAGTCTCTTTTCTAGAGGAGTGTCCAATAAGAAGTCACGTTCCCACAATATTCGAGCATGGTGGTTAAATCCATGATCAATGGTTGGTTGAGGCATTATGCAACATTATTGGTGTTGCCCTTCTTGTACTTGATATTCAAATGGAATTGTTGTAGCTATTTGGACCACTTCTAATGGTGATCATTCTATAACTTCCTTTGCATCTGTATGAATTGCATAGGTCAGTGTTCTGTGTGGATGACTGTTTCCTTCCCCAAAATGTAATGCTTCCATTGTCGGTAGGCCTACACAATGGAATACATCTCTTTTTCATAAATGGGATACTTTCGGACTGTGTCCGAAAGTGTCTCACTGTGATATGCCACTAGATGCCCCTGTTGAGTAATGATTGCCCCAATATCATAGTCAAAGGCATATGCCTAGATCTCAAATTTTTGTTACAAGTTTGCTAATGTGAGCACTCGTGTAGAGCAGAGGCGGTGTTTCAACTCTACGAATGCCTTTTGTTGAGATTTAAACCAAAATAATGTTTCTTTTGCTCCTCCCTTGGTGACTTGACTCCAGGTCCAAGTGATATGAGAGAACCCCAACACAAACACACGGTCGAAATTTGCAAGACCCAGAAAATTGTAGAGCTCTGTTAGAGTGGTTGGGGTTGGCCAATCCTGAATGACTTAGATCTTAGCTGGATCCACATGCACCCCCCGTTCATCAATAATTTATCCTAGATATTGAACCTGTGTCATGCCAAAAGAGCATTTCTCGAAGTTAGCACACATCTTGTGTTGATACAGTGTTTGGAGAACCCGTCGGATGTGGTGGAGGTTCTCTTCCCAACTCTGGCTAAATATCAAGATGTCATCCAAGTATACCACTACAAATGAGTTGGTGAATGGTCGTAAGATGTCATCCATCAACCTAATAAAGGTTGCAGGAGAATTCGTCAACAAGAAAGGCATAACCAACCATTTGAAAAGGCCCTCCTTGGCTTTAAGGGCAGCCTTCCACACATTGGAGGGTTCGATTGGTACTCGGTGATATCCGGACTTCAATTCGATCTTGCTAAAATATTTTTCCCCCTTGAGTTGGTTAAGAAGGTCATCAATCTGTTGGATCGGGTACCTATTCTAGATAATGATCTTGTTTAGCACCTGATAGTCAATATTGAGTCTCCAAGTCCCATCCTTCTTCTGTACCAACACGATCGGTCTCCCACAGGGTGATGAAATCAGTCGGATGTGACCTTTCTCCAACATCTCTTGAATCTACCTCTTGATTTCTTTGTTCTCCATAATGGAGTGCTAATAGATTAGTCCATTGGTCAACGACGCACCTAGGGTCAGATTGATGGATTTCTTGACTTGACAGTGTAGAGACACCCCTGTGGGGGAGGTGAAGATGTCCTCGTACTCCTCCATGACCTTGTCCATCTGTTGTTGTCATGTGGAGGGGGCTTGTCTGGAGGTCATGGCCACCGTCTTATTTTTTCCCTAAGGGCATATCATTAGAAAAACAAATTTCCTGGTTTTGGAAATGAGCTTACTACATTTTTTTGTAGTAACCAAAGAGGTGGCAGTAGGAGGTGCTACCTCTGGTATCCTATAAAACTTATTTCCCAAAGTAACAATAACAACGTGAGGGCTTAACTCATACATAGAATGTTGCTTCCACAAGTATGATTACACTAATAATACATCACAAACATCAAAGAGAGCAACCTCACATAATACCTCATAGGTGAAGGGCTTGACGCTGTATGAAAGGTGACACCACTGGCTCATGCGAAGATCCCATCCTTGGTGAAGCCACCTGATGGTGTACGGTTGTGGGTGTGTTGTGGTTGGTAAGCCCAACCAATTCATGATCTTTGTTGAAATGAGGTTCTTTTTGCTCCCGCTGTCGACAATGAACTGTAGCGGGGAACCATTTACCCACATCTAGGAATGGAATATGCACTCCTCCTCCTCTAGATCTTTGGGTTCATCCTTTTGGATCTTCGTGGTGGCAACAGTGGCGTTGGGCTCCGCATTGATAATCCACTTCCCTTTGTCATTCCCCTTGTCAAGTTCAGACTTAGAGTCGGAACATGCATCTGATTCTGAAGCCTTCAGCTCAGCCACTAGTGACTGTTTGGCCTGACACTCACTTGTGTTGTGAGTGGAGCTCTTATGGAACTCACACCACTTTCTCATTTCCTTCTTCGACTTCAAGGTGTTGTTCTTTGCTTGTGGCTTTGGTGGGTTGTCTTGGGCTACCCTACTTTTGATTTGTCCTTTGTTTTGCGGTTTGGGGACACCTTTCCCTTGCTTCGGATTCACAGATCCAAAGTCTCGTTTCTTCAATTTAAACTTCTGCTCGATCTTGATGGCACATTGGTATGTTGTACCAAGTGAGGAGATGTCCAAGAAATCCATCTCATCCTGGATTTACTTGTATAAGCAGCTGCAATACCTAAGTACCAAATGTTTCTAAAAATCCTTGATACCCAACTTCATGTAAAGGGTATGAAAAACGTTGCTAAACTCTAGCACATCTTGGTCCCTTCGCTGCTACAACGTGGTCTACTTTATTTTTTTATCCTCATAGATCTTGACGGGGTAGTACCACTCCTTGATGGCGTCCTGGAAGAAATTCCAAGTGGGTGCGGCTGAAAACAATGAGGCTGTACTTTCATCCTTTCTCACAGTAGGTTTCCCACTAGTCCTTGATGTGGGGGGCCGCTTTGAGAAGAGCAAAAGTAATATTTTCCCAGCTGGAAAAATCATGAACATAAAAGTACCCTTCTAGCATATTTAACCATTTATCTACGATGTTTTCATCTATTTGGCTCTCAAATATGGGAATGTCAAAGTTTACTTGTACCATAAAAGGAGTGGAGTCTCTAGAGTGGCTGATAGATGTGGATGCACCACCGGTGGGCAAATGTTGAAGGATCTGGGCCAAGTTATTCATCATCGTGTTCCTTTGTTTCTCGAGGGCTTCCTTGAGCAATATTTTTATAGGATCTCCTACTCCCTCATCTTTCTTTTATTCCCCCATGGGTGGCCATCGGGGTTTGCGAGGATGATCTTACAAGGGTTCAACTAGATTGAGCCCTAACTCCTTATATCCCGACCTCGTTAGGGACATGCAAAGAAAAATAGAGAAAGAGCTCACCGCTCTTATACTACTGAGCTAGATTTAAATAGGAATGCAACAAATTAAATATATAACCATAAACACAGAGATGCAACATAAATACCACTTCATTTCATTAATATCAAATACTAAGATATGCTTACAAACATAATGAAAATAAGACTATCTCGGGCGATGGTAGCTTATCTTTGAGAAACGATGTGGCAGCTACATGCCTCTGAACTCTATGTTAAAATGAGGCTCAAAGGCCTATTTATTATTGATAAATAATGGAAAACCCTAAACATCCAAAAACCTAACCTTAGGAGTTGAAGCGCCAAACTATGGGCCCAGTTTGGGTAAATTGGTACATCAACTTCCTGGGGTCATAACTTTGGCATACGATCTCTGTTTGACATGCACAATACCTCAGTAGAAAGTTCTATCCGAGGACTACAACACTTGACTGACCATTACGAATCATGTTGGTCCCATTTTTCCCAAAAACTGTCGTTTAGGGCCTCAAAACAGCTTCGGAAGTTCAGGACCCAAAAAACTGCCAAAAATAGTAAATTGTGCTACAAATAAGGAAACTGAAAAAATGAAAGAAACAATGGCGGGGGTCCAAGAGGAATAGGCGGGTGGCCACCAATATCCACCTGGATCAATTTTTAAGCTATTAAAACTCTAGACGCTCCCATGCTATGGGCATGCCAGTGTTGAGAGAGCTCTGGACACTCCCACAAGCCTGCATGCCTGTGTCCAAAGACTATTTCCAGTAGACTTATGCTAGAGTCAATGGGATTTATGACACTTTTCAAGCCGGTAATTTCGGCCACTACCCAAAACTTGTTGTAACTTCGAGAATCCATTAAACACATGATGACAAGACTAATAAACCAAAAACTATCTCTAGGACTAGGCCTGACCATCCCTAACTGGGACTAAAATTCTTTCAAACAATTCACATCAATACAATCTATAGGTCTAGGATACAAGACAGAGCATGAATGACTAAAATCTCTTATGAGACATGACAAGAAGGATCACCACTTTCTCTCTTGAATTGTTATGACATCAATTAGGTCTTGCATCCATCATTTTAACAATTACAAGTAAATACATGAAATAACCATGACATGAACCAGTCAATTAATCATTATTATAACCAACATAAAACCATGGAAATAAAAGTGAGGTAACAACCATTAAATCCTCATATAAACAAGTACAAAATCAAGAGAAATTAGCTTTTATTAAACATAGGCAAATCTGATCACGTTCGGGACTTCCACGTACCACCCGACCGTAGACATGACTGAACCAAATATTTCTTTTAGCCAGTCACTCTATGCCATATTCCAAGCATGAATGTGGGAACTCATGGAAAAACCAATCCAAAACAAACCAAGGGAATCCAGAGGTTAAACCACCTCCACCCTCACCATACCGTGATCACACCAAAAATGGTGCTCTAATCATAAAACCAAACTGAACTTGGAATGCCATCTGGAATCCATCACTATCCTTGAGTATTTTTTCATCTCCTTGTCTCTCAGGATTTACAACAATCCAATCCCAGGTCACTAGGCTCTAAACTGAGACACATCCCTCATGCTTTATCATATATCTTGCCAAAACTAGTCAAGGGATACCTAGGCCTTTAGGAATAAACCTTGACACCACCTCTTCCCTGGATTCTAAAATCCATTTGGAAATTCCAAAGATTAAAACCAAGATCAATGCCCCAACACACCATGACATCCAGAAACAGGCAAGGCTAGATTGAAAAGCACTGTCATAACCCGACAAAACCATGCCATCGACAACAAGAGAACCATACACCAACATGCAAAGCCATGCATGTCAAGACCAACTAGGAAATAACACATGAAATATGTTACCTGCAAGTATTCTTGTTGAAACTGCTTGATCCCACTCTTCCTTGCTTGATCCTTCCTTTCCTTCTTTTCCCTTTTCTTGCTTTTCCTTCCTTGCTCCAAAGCTAGAGTGCTCCAAGAAAATTCTAAGTGTCCAAGAATGAGAGAGAGACAACGAGAATAATGAGAGAGCTCCAAAACTAAACTAACCCAAGGTTACAATGAGAAAGCCTTGCCAACTGATCCTCAAAAGCCTTCTTATCAATGAGGCCTCTATTTTCTTCATTTTCCATTATTTTCCTTCAATTTCCTCCTCACATGCAACATGTGACCTTTCACCTTCCTTTTCTCCTATTTTCCTTTATTTTCATAAATAAATGTGCCAAAAATGACTTTTCCCTAATTTTAATGCCTTTTCCTTTGCCAATTTCCTTTAGCCATAAACACATCTAGTGATGCCCAGTAGGATATCTTTGCCCAACATTCAACTTGGAATAAGTGTCCCTTAACCGTGGTCTTATTTTTTCCCTTATTAACTTTTATTACATGGATTTTTTACTAGGGTTGTTACACTTGATTAGATAACTTGGTTTTAAAACATTATTTACCACATTATATGAATTGGTGTTATTATCATATATTAATTATGCTTTAGTAGTTTCTTCATGATGCCTAGTGTGCCAAGTTAGTGGTGCCCTTCAAGAAATTCCCTTCGAAGTTCCAAGGGTTCCATGCCAATTAGTTTCTTCTTGATGCCATGGGTTCCAAGTTAGTCATGCCCTTCAAGAATTTTCCTTAAAGTTTCAAGGGTGTCACACTACTTTCCCTTCAAGCAACTAATGACTACGAGGGGAAAAACTAGGTGTGACTATGGTGATTGCAATCCTCTCCTATGCCACCTACTATAGTGAGACTAATGGTGTTGGGGATCAAGGAATCCACCTTGATGCATTCCCCTAGTAAAATCCTCGTGAGGGACCCAATCTGGGGTTTACCCCCATGGAATTGTGATCTTCAAGACGAAGCTATCCCAACACCTTCTAACCCAAGTCATGGAAGGAGTGCTAATAAGTGAAATAAGGGAAAATGTACCACCCCTCCCATGAATTTCCGTCTATCTGTACATTCTCATCACCCGTGTGTGAGTCATTCGATGAAGCAACTAACTTGTGCCTGGAGCCACTAACATCTCATTAGAATTTAAAGAAAAAATTCAAACTAAACTTTAAAATTTCAGAGACAAAGGATTTAATTCTGTCAAACCTAAGGTCACCGACTTGTCACATGCGAGTGCATCGGGTTGTATCCTGCCATACTCAATAATAATTGGTAATAACATTTCACAATGTTAGTCATTGACATAATAACATATGTTAAATCATCAATGTTGTGTAGGTAAATCCCCTTTGCGGACAAAGGCGATCCCACTAGCCTAACTGAGGTCTAGCAACAATCAAACAACGCTAACACGCATGTTCCTAATTGCAAAATAAAGGCCAAGATAAGAGCATACCTCGAATCCAACGCTTATTTTCGTAGAAGGGTCGTCGCTTCCGTTCTTTCACTTCAGCTGGTCACAATCCTCATGATCTCCGTGAACAGACACCTGCACATGCAAAGAACAAGACAAATACAAGCATAAAATCCGGGAAGTGCAACTATGTATCAGTCAGAAAGGATACAACTCAAACATCATAATAAAGACACATGAGTGGAACCATAATGATAGTCGTCTATTATTATTGATAAAACAAAAGAGAATACAACCAAGTTCTGACGTCAGCTCCTCCTTTGGTTGGGTCCAACCAGCAAGTCCCTCAAGCATTCACCCTTGAAGATAGATATCCCAAGAGAAAACTCTCTCTCCCACGAGTTTACACAAGATGGAAACACTTCACAACCTTCCTTAAGCACTCTAGCAATCCCACACTTGTCACACCAGCTGCCAATCAAGCTCACACATTATCAGAAATACTCTAAACACACTGAATTCCAAAACTACAAAAACTAGCAGCTCATGGCAATGGTGGAGGCTTAAATAGGAGAAGGGGTCTCCATGAATGGTTGGAGGATGAGCTTATCTCCAAGGAAGGTGGCTCAAATGATAAAACAAACATGCCAGAGAAGGGAGGGCGACATTTACAAGGCCAACAACCAGGTCTGGAGTCATCTGGAAGGCCGGGTGTTAGAACAAACTCGCCCAAACTAGATCATCGTGGGTAAATAACTGCACTGGCGCGCTGACATCGTGGCTGAATAACAAGGAAATTCATATTAGCGCGATCAGATATGGGTAACGGGCGCACTATCACATGAAATTCGACCAGCGCGGGAATCACGTGTGCTTCTGCGCTGGCACCGCATGAGGTCTATTTTGGAGCGCTCATCAGCGCGTTTATTTTTAAACAGTCACGATGATAGAAGAACTTTGGCAAAGTGGGTCATTTGGAAACATTAGAAAGCATGAGCATGATTAATTTGGTCCCATGACACAGCAGGAAGACTGACAGGGAGACAGTGACAAATTACTGTGCAACAGATGCCCCCTAAAGCATGAAGCCCGAGAGAGTGGGAGGGGTGAAATGCTTTATGAAACTGGCTGAACTGGAACACCACCAGGAAGAACCTGCATGTAGTACAACTGATATTTCAAATACATGATGTACATGGTATGGGTGCAGCCATCCATAACAGAGTACATAAAAATCTAGATCCCAGGTATGGACGCAACCATCCGATGAGGATCAATGAATGGACTCAGGCATGGTCATAGCCATCCAATGAATGAGTCATGTAGTGATTATAATAATCCACAGAATCGCAACCTGGATTTTAAGAGACAAAAACCACGGTCTTGCGCTCCATCTCGACCCAAACAAAGTACAAGTTCAAGCATGCGAATGTAGGAATCGAAGTCGAACATGCAAGAAAATCGTCTGATTACCAGTCAATGATGAAAAATGTTAACAGACGCAAGAGGTACCACCAATAATGACAATGGTCCTCAAGGTACTATAGGTACAATCCACGGCGTGCGAATCAGTGAACCGGTGTTGAACACCCGTAGAATCATTTGATCGGAGGCCAATGATGAAAACCTCGCGTCGAACACGAAGAACCTGCCATTGAGGCATTCAGGCTCTAAGGCATCTGAAGGGAGTCTCTAGGTCAACTTCCTGGATAATGAGTTGAAGTCGACAAGAAGTGACCTTGATCGAAGGTGGGCCATAATGTTTCCCACATCATTGACACAAGGCAGAGAGGGATAAAATGTTTTGTGTGAGATATCAGAGGGAGGTTGAGTATTCTGCAGAGGTCAAATTCTCTTGAACATATCGGCGACACGACAATGGGCTTGGCAGTATTTGATGTCAAATGATCAGGGGTCATGGTGACAAGGCGATGAGCAGATGAATGGTAAAATAGGATAACCCAAACCCATGGAGCCAAGTGTGAAACAAGATGAGATGTCCCCACCCAAACACGAATGCAAACAAGTGCCATGTTCAAGAGCGACATACTGCCGACACGATGATGATTACGGTTCCTTTATTCCCCCACCATTTCTGGCGAGTACCCCGGTTATTTTTGGATGGCAAGCTTGACGGGGATAGCATATGCTTGAGAGGTGTCATCATGACGAAACCCGATGTCATAAAGTTTTAACGAGTCTGACAAAGGAAAAACTCAGCGACTTTTCATATTTAGAGAGTTTGAAAAGACAGCGAAAAGGAAACTCCAGGGGTGTCCTTTTTCGTAAAGTTGTGTCTCCCGAGCCTGAAAAAGTATAAAATTATGCTCGAAAGAACTGCCCGATCATTACGACCGAGGAGTACTTTTCATAAGTAGTGATTTCGATCTGAAAAAGTAAAAAAGTGATCAAAACCACATCGTTTCGTGACCATTAACGAATTCGAAACGACAAAAACCCGGCAATCGTTTTAAGTTTAAACGGTCGAAAAAAGAGCTTTAAAGGTGACCGCCTCTCACATCTTTTAATGAGTCGAGAGGGAGACTCGGCTATATTTTCTTATTTGACGTCGAAAAAGAGCTTAAAGCCGATGTTTTGGAACCAAGTGCATATAGAACCCTCGTAATTCCACCAGCATGAGAATCTGCACAAGGAACACCGCACGCTTAAACCTGTTCGAAATAATATAGACAACATGCATAAAAACATAGTAAAACTATATCGGAGCCAAGCATATGGTAAAAAACCACCATAAAAAACCCATATTAATGAAAAATAATATTTAATTTTCAAATTTTACCATAAATAGGAGGGTAAACAATTTTTTTTACCATTGTTACCATTTGGAACTTTGGAGAACGACTTGGAGCTGTGAGGTTGACGAGCCAAATTCCACCCTGTACGTGCATCAAAGATCCTACATTCTGTACCAGGTAGGTTCATCTTCCCTTACGCTCCATTTGGAAGTCTTTTTGCTACATTTTAACGGTGGGAAGTGGCGGTTTGGGCGGATTTTTTGAAGCTCATTCCGCTCTCGGTCAGCGTGGATTTCCCTATTGGGTCCGCGCTGATCGAAAATTTTTTCCACAGACCACTCCCAGATCAGCGCGGAAGAGTGATGTACTTCTGCGCTGACCCGGGAAAAATTATCAAAGGGTGCCATTATCAGCACGACTGTTTTAAAAACAGTCGTGCTGACGCCGCACAACAAGTTTTTTGACAAATGAACGTATGAAACTTTATGAACAGGGCCCTAATGAAATTTTTTGACCATGCAGGGTATAATGGCATTCCTTTGGTAGGAATGCGCTCATGATAACGAGGATATAGTGGCTTTTTCCGATGCTGGGTGCCGAAATGCAATGCGGGGGTGCGGGTTGCTTAAATTCTTCCTAACTCTGTGCCTGCGAGCACAGCCTGACCTTCTTGAATTCTTGATCAGAGCCTGGAATCCCACTGATGGGAAGTTTGTGATCCGAGGCCGAGACGTCAAGTTTGACTACACAGATATCTATTTTTTGACCGGGTTGTCACGTCGAGGTGAGATTCCTATTCTGGAGGGGCAGCGACCCGATGGTGATACTCTAGATATGCTGATGGCCTAGGTGTGCCCATAGGCATGCAAGACGCGGAGCGGGAAGGTAGCAATTCCTACGGTGGAGGACATCGTCCTTCGAACTATACTCTTCATGGTGACTTGGGCAGCGGGCTCTTTGGCTAATCACAAGGCCTCGAAGGCCCATCTCCGATTGGCTCTCGAATGCTTGAATCCTACCATATTCAACTGGGCAGCGGCAGTAACGACAAGTATGAAGAGACAACTGACCAACTGCCATCGAGGTGAGTCGAAGCAGTTTGGCTATGGGTCGATTTTACTCCCGCTCATGCTGGAGCGGGTACCGACATTGCAGCTGCAGGATATGGTTGTGGACCCACTTAGGGGCCCTCGAGAGATGAGGGCCACACGATGGGGCCAAGTCATGCCATGAGGAGGTGGCGGTCGACCAGTGGCATGGGGAGTATACTTCCGAGAGTGGTTGGAGAGGCAAACTATTTTTGTGTAGGACTGGCCATATGTCGGCATAGACTTCCGCGGAGATCCAGACATGCCGCTGCCTACTGGAGAGCAGTGGGATGACGGTGGTAAGACACTTGATCTCATTTTTTTGATTTTTTTTCATAAACATGTCCTAATGACAAATGCTATGGTATGCAGATGTAGGACTGGCGAGACCCCTCGGCCTGGACCCGGAGGCGCGGAGGGATGCACAGGGTATTAGAGCTCTAGCCATGGCTCCTCAAGGAGATGATATGATGGAGACAGTGATACGGAACCTCGAGGGCTTGCTGATAGGGGTCCCAGATTACCAGGGGATAGAGGAGGTCCCCATAGCGTCTCAAATCCATACAGTGGGAGTAGAACCTAGGATGCACCGCCTTTTGAGGTGGGTGGCATGAGCGGCTGTGGCTTATAGGGAGCACAACCCACCACAGTAGATATGTAGGTCTTTATTCCCTATTGGTGATTTTTGAGAGACATGTGTCTCAGATGTACAGAGAACACAGGCCCTTTTGAGCACCTCGGTGCGCCACACGATATATTTATATAATATATATATATTATATATATATATATTTTATATATATTTATATATATATTATATATTATATATAATATATCTCTGTTTTGGATGGATCTTTTACATGTGATGATGTTTTAATATGCTATGAAAATGTCTAACACAAGTTTAATCTAATGTATCAGTTGCATAACACACGACCCACATATTTTATTTTTACGCAAGCTTAAAAGTAGACATGACAACACACATGCAAACTATGCTTGGAAATGACTTTTATTTTTATGCAAGCTTAAAAGCACACATGACAACACATATGCAAACTATGCTTGGAAATGAATTTTATTTTTTATGCAAGCTTAAAAGCACACATGACCACACACATGCAAACTATGCTTGAAGACAAGGGAAAACGGGCATGCCCCCCCAACATGATTTCTCAATTCGAGGTACATGCCCCCCAAGCTTTAGTCCATTAAAAATGGAGTGAAGGTTGACAATATTGTGATCGCACTCGAATTGCACGAGATCATGTTTCATTATTTTTACGAGGTTGACACACTTAAGAGAACTATCCTCGTGACACCTAGTTTCATTTGTTAAGGAGCTTGACACAGGATAAGAACTATGCTCTGACCAGACCCAATTACATTTTTTAAGGAGCTTGGCATAGGAAAGTGAACTATGCTCCGATCGAACTTCATCATAATGAACAGGAAGTCGCTGCTTCCAAGAGTGTCACTCCCGGTGGAAGGACCACATCTTGGAAGTCAGGACCCAAGGCCCCCAGGACACTATGCACGACGGCGTCATCACTGGATACAGGCACGGGGTAAGTAGCCACGTAGTTGACCTGTGGCGGGGCAGATATAACTGGTGGATAAAAGCCAGGAGGGGATGACGACTGCACAGGAGGCATTGGGGGACTAAAGAATGATAACTGGTCTATAGTCATGATTCTTCTGTCGCGTGGAAAGCAAACCACACGGAAAAGTGAAGAAACAAGTGCCCCCATGGCATAAACATAGTCACGAACAAGGAGAAGACTGAAATCTAAAGCACCTTGGGTAACCAATACGTCTATATAGACAGTTTTGCCTCCCAAAGTAATAGGGAACTATGGGAGGATCCCCAATGGTTGACTGGTTCCTCCGTCAAATGCCATCAAATTCTGCGCGATCGGCACAAGCTGTGGGGAGCCCAAAGCTTGCCAAGTAGTCGAAGCCATAAGACTGACAGATGCACCCTCATCCAAGACAGTGCCAGGTACTACCTTATCACAGGCATGTACTGTAATCTGGAAAGGCACATGGGATGGAAGGCGGAAGGCGGTCAAATGGCTCCAGTCGAAGGAAATGACGAAACTACTTGGTGGAGGAATCGTATGATTTCCACCCCACTCTAAGAGAACCAAAGAAGGACTCTCTAGATCAGCTGGGATAGGAGAGTCATTTTCGGGCTCAAGAGAATCTGATGAGACGAGAAGAACATGATCATGATGCTCTTCCAGACCAGAGTGATCAACAGGCGGTGAACTCAAGTTGACACTCTCTCCGACCAATGGTTGGTCTGGAATAGGCTTGGCACAGCCAGGTTCGGGAAGAGGAGCCTGGACAAGAGAAAAATCTAAGTCAATCTCTTTGTCAACAGGGGGAGGATCTGAAGGGAGCCTCTGATAACCAACCGAGAGTTGGGGTGAAGAAGCTGTAAGACCTTCCAAAATAGCGGAAGCTTTATCCATGAGCGGACAAAGGTGAAGTGGATGATTGCCTTCACATAGCCTACAGGGGAATCAAATCTTCTCTTTCTTCTTACCGTTGCCCGTTGATAGGTAGCATCGCCATGAGCTTCAGAGGACGATGAGGGACAAGCCAGATCGCGAGACCATACTTCAAGGATCCTGGGAATGCCAGGACAATCACGAAGAAGGTGGTCATCCTTGCACAATCTACAAGGAAATTTGACCTTCCACAGAGGAGCAAAGGGTGGCTCAACTTGAATTGGATTTGGAGCAGTCACTGCACTTTTAGCCTCTCCCTTAGGAGACTTCTTCTTCTTCGTCTTCTTCTTCATCTTCTTAGCCACCTGGTTACTTGAATTCAGACTTTCACCAGGCGAAGTAGAAGATGAGGACGTAGAAACAGGCGAAGAAGGGGAGAGTTCCACCTTGGAATCAACATGATGTTGTTCAGGTGTAGGCACTGATTGACTAGTACTTGAGACGGTAGGGACCAGAGAGGTTGAGAACAACAAAACAGGCAACCCAACAGTTAACCCAGGAAGGGAGAAAGTTGCCATGTAAGGAGCACAAACATTTCCTAAAGGAGGGAAATGACCAGGATTCCCATCAGAGGGGATACCTGGGTTGGTGAACTCTGGAAAAGTTGCCATCTAAATGAGAAAGAACCCTACTCAAGCTAACGCAAACAAGATCTAACCAGGTAAATGTAATCGTGGTCGAATAAATGTTAAGACATTAGGACACAACTTGACCTTTTCATGTTTTAAGAGTCAAGAAAAGGACAAAAGATGACTCTAGTCGCCTTCGAATATTTAGTGAGCCTGAAGTGACAAGTGCTCAAAAGAGCCTTTTCTTTTAAGGAGTCCGAAAAGGATCAAAAAGTGACCGCTCTGGAGAAACTAGGCAAAGGGTTTACTAGACAATCCGTAAAACTGCATATACACCTTAGCGATCATATGAAAGCCAAGGACTTTCCGTACGGAAGTCAATCTTCCCGAATGTTGTGTTCGGTGCGTTACGGGCTGTAAGGCGGCATACATAGCTTCCTGTGGATCAAGGATGATAACCTAGTGGAGTCTCCCCATATATATGCGACGGTACGTGGGAGGACAAGTCCGTACTAGACCACAGTTGAATCACACAAGGAGGAACCACCCAACCTTAATGTGAGAACAAAAGTGACTAGGTTTAATGGCGCCGGAGCACGTCTCTAGCCTAGACCTCTAGAATGTGAGCGTTATGTTCCAATGCGTTTTTAAGTTCATTCGATTTATTTTAAAGTTGATCTTGAGTTAAGTTTTAGTTTTCAAGTCCTACCATATGTAATTTCTCAAAATCCCTAAATGCACTCTATATGCCAAAATATGTCATTCCATTCGATGAATGCTAATTACAAGAGAGTAACAGGGCTTTCACACAAACGAAATGATCACAAAACAACAAATAGCTTCCCTAATGTAGCTAATGGAAATTCACAAAGTTTTCTTTGAGATCACTAACCATTAATCAAAATGAAAAGATTCTAGTTCTCATTAACTAATACAAAGCAAAGAGATTTTTCTTTTTGTTGATGGCAAAGTGCATTAAACAAACTTTGAGAAATGATAACAGACAAATGTGGAAAAAACGGTTGACCCCAAACAACTGTGATCCGTGCCCGGGTAGTGAAAAGAAATCGAAACAATGTCAAGATTGGTTCAACAACGATCACTTAAACAAACAAGCAAAAGCAAGCAAAGCGGAAGGCTCAATAAAACCAATAGAAAGTAGTAAACGAACCTTTGCAAACGAGTAACCAAGCAAATCTGATCCAACAAACTTGGAACAATAAAACTAGGTCACAAAACAAAAAGCAAGATTCGCTTCAACAAGACTCACAAGAAAGTGCTTCAATCTTCAGACAATGAATATCAAGTCATAAATGAAGTGAAAACAGCAGGGGATAGCAAGACCAACAGGTTCAAGAGGTAGAATTGAAGAAATTCGGTCCTACAGGAATCAGTGCGGGTGGAACACAACAACAGTGCGCTGATAAGAAACTACGCGTAACAACAATGCAATGTCAGCGCGGAAGTACACGACTTAACCACGATGTTCGATTTTCAGAACCATCACGACTGTTTTGTGTATTAACACGATGATCAGGAAGTCACAAAAAGGGCTATGCGATGGCAGCACGACTGTTTTATAATAAACCGTGATGAAGCTAAAAAATGACCACAATCAAGCCAAAAACTCCCAAACCGAGGCAATCACTCTTTAAACAATCAAGGCACTTCCCATAGCGAACCAGGAAACCCAAAAATTAGAGAACTAATCCCCAAACTTTGAAAAGAGAGAAAAAATCAAACTCAAGGAAAAAATGAACAAGAAAAGGACAAAAGCTAGCTCCAAGCTATTCAGTTCGTAAACCAAATCAGAGATTGACTGAAGTGGCTTTGATCTACTTCGCTAATGCAGAGCAATAGCGTTTCGAAGGCTAACTGGCCGTGCTTCAGGCTCCGTCTAAAGTTTAAAAATCAAACAACAAGCTAAAACTCCCCAGCGAAGTTGCCAAATTATTGTGTAGGTAAATCCCCTCTGCGGACAAAGGCGATCCCACTAGCCTAATTGAGGTCTAGCAACAATCAAACACCGCTAACACGCAGGTTCCTAATTGCAAAATAAAGGCCAAGATAAGAGCCTACCTCGAATCTAACGCTTATATTCGTAGAAGGGTCGTCTCTTCTGTTCTTTCGCTTCAGCTAGTTACAATCCTCATGATCTCCGTGAACAGACACCTGCACATGCAAAGAACAAGACAAATACAAGCATAAAATCCGGGAAACGCAACTATGTATCAGTCAGAAAGGATACAACTCAAACATCATAATAAAGACACATGAGTGGAACCATAATGATAGTCGTCTATTATTATTGATAAAACAAAAGAGAATACAACCAAGTTCTGACGTCAGATCCTCCTTTGGTTGGGTCCAGCTAGCAAATCCCTCAAGCATTCACCCTTGAAGGTAGATATCCCAAGACAAAACTCTCTCTCCCACAAGTTTACACAATATGGAAACACTTCACAACCTTCCTTAAGCACTCTAGCAATCCCACACTTGTCACACCAGCTGCCGATCAAGCTCACACATTATCAGCAATACTCTAAACACACTGAATTCCAAAACTACAAAAACTAGCAGCTCATGGCAATGGTGGAGGCTTAAATAGGAGAAGGGGTCTCCATGAATGGTGGGAGGATGAGCTTATCTCCAAGGAAGGTGGCTCAAATGACGAAACAAACATGCCAGAGAAGGGAGGGCGACATTTACAAGGCCAACAACTAGGTCTGGAGTCATCTGGAAGGCCGACTGTTAGAACAAACTCGCCCAAACTGGATCATCGCGGGTAAATAACTGCACTGGCGCGCTGACATCGCGACTGAATAACAAGGAAAGTCATATCAGTGCGATCAGATACGAGTAACGGGTGTTGTGTCACATGAAATTCGACCAACGCGGGAATCACGTGTGCTTCCACGTTGGCAGCGCATGAGGTCTGTTTTGGAGCGCTCATCAGCCCGTTTATTTTTACAACAGTCGCGATGATAGAAGAACTTTGGCAAAGTGGGTCATTTGGCAACATTAGAGAGCATGAGCATGATTAATTTGGTCCCATGACACAACAGGAAGACTGACAGGGAGACAGTGACAAATTACTGTGCAACAATCAACATGACAAGGTCATCAACATCGTTGTTCACTGTGAGCTAGAACTAATGTAAATAGCCAACATAATGAATCCATCGCATGATTAGACATACTAATAAACAGATACATCACATATATTATCATCATATCATCAACTAGAAAACATACACATCCATCACATCTATCATCATCTTAACATCAACTAGGAAACAAACACATACTTCATAGATATTATCATCATAACGTTGACTAGAAAACAAACACATCCATCACATCCACTATTAGTAAGAGTAAAGTATCCAGATCCTCTACTTGAGGTCCTCAAATAATAATGTGTGACCCTTAAATCTATATTAATGCTAATGTCATATCATGGTCAGTCAACTAGGGCAGGGCACTACATACCCCTCTTAACAATAGACTTTGCCCTGAAGTCCTTAGAACAGGTAAGGGAAATGGTGAAACATATCCTCAGTGTCCTCTCAAGTGGATGAAATGGGACTATACCTATCCCAATATACCTTAACTTGGTCACTAATCATCGTTTAAGTTGTAGAGTCTGCTATTCTAGTATGTGAACTGGTTCAACCATCACCGTGCCATTGTCCAAAACCTGCAAATGACCCAATTCAATAACATGCAAAGGAACTGAAATATAATGACACAATATAGAAACATGGAACACATCATGCATTTGTGCTAATGATGGAGGTAAAGAAAACCTATATGCCACCGACCCTTTTCTTCCTAAGATTTCAAAAGGTCCCACAAACTATGGGGATAATTTTTCTCCATTTCCAAACTTTATGGAGCTCTTTTGGGACCTTACTGTAAAAAACAGCTTATCTCCCACTTCATAACTTTGATCTATCTAATGAGTATCAACATAGCTCTTTTTTTTCTTCTTTTAGCCTCCCCATATTCACATTAATTTTTTCTTCCATCTCTTGCACCACTTCTGGTCCTATTAGTAATCAGTCCTCTAGTTAGTCCCAGCTGAGAGATGTTCTGCAAGGCCTCACATACAAGAACTCAAATGGTGTCATGTTTATGGAATTATGATAACTATTATTGTAACAAAATTCCACCAGTGGTAAAATCTCTTCCCATCTATTTGTTGGTCCATCACATACATCCGCAACATGTCTTTAAGGCTTTGGTTAATCCTCTCTATTTGAACATATTTCTTGGGGTGATAGGCAATGATGAGGTTCGGTTGGGTTCCCAAGGCTTCTTGGAAACTGGTCCAAAACCTTCTTGTAAATATTGCTTCCCTATTTGATATGATTTTCCTTGGTACTCCATGTAATCTCACAATTTCATCAACAAAAATTCTTGCTATCTTTGGTGCCTCATATGGAATCTTAACTGGTATAAAATGGGTGCTCTTGGTCAATGTGTTTACTACTACAAATATGGCATCATGTCTTCTTGTGGTCATTAGTAATCCCATGATGAAATACATTGATATAACTTCCCATTTAGACTTTGGTATCTCATGGGGTTGCAATAACCTTGCTGGATATTTGTGTTCAACTTTTACTCGTTGACACTCTAAGCATCTCACTACAAATTTTACAATGTCCTTCTTCATCCCCTTCCAAAAGAAGAGTGGTTTCAGGTCCACACTCATCTCCTTAACACCAGGGTGTGCCATGTATATGACTCGATGTGCTTCACTCAAGATTAATTGGTGTATATCTTCATTCAGTGGCACATATATCCTCCCATGAAATTATAGTAGTCTATCATTATCAAGGGAGTATCATTCATACTTTGGGATCATCATTTTGTCTTCCCTATAAATCTTGTCAACCTCCTTGTACCAGGTGTCATCAATTCGTAAGTCGAACAACTTCTCCCTTAGGTTTGTCTTTAATAGGATCAAATAAAATATTTGATACCTCCTACTTAAAGCATCAACCACCCTATTTATTATTCCTTTTAAGTAAGTAGTATCAAAATCATATTCACTTATTAGATCCTACCACCTTCTCTATCTTGAATTTAAGTGGTGTTGAGTGAATATGTGTTGTAGCCCATAATGTGTTAGGGCCCTATAATACTAGTGATGCCCCCATTAATATTGTAGTTGTATCCCTTATTAATATTTTTGTGTCCCTATTGTCCCCATATTGTTATTACTGTGCCCCATAGAATCCCTCTATTGTTATTTTTGTGCCTTTATATTATTATTGTTAGGCCAACTGGGTTATATTGTGACTCCTTAGACTCCTATATATAGAAAGGAGGTTTTGTCATTGTGAATCATAAAAGAATCATTCATTTGTGTAATGTAAAGGAGGTTTCCCCATCGAAGAGGCTGAATTCTAAGGTGTTGATCTATCTTTTTTATCTTTTTGTGAGCTAGTTTCATAACATTTGGTATTAGAGCTTTGGATTCTAGGGTTTCACTGCTCCAAATAGGTCATTGTGGCATTTTTTATATAACTTTTTTTTTTTTTTCTGCGATGTTTCAGAAA
>APFE031507546.1:0-10330 GCA_000404065.3 Pinus taeda
CCATGTGTTCCACTCTAGTTTTAGCACTACCTGACTTCACCAAATCTTTCGTCATTGAATGTGATGCTTCAGGGACAGGTATTGGGGCAGTTTTAATGCATGAAGGGAGACCGTTGGCCTTCACAAGCTAGCAACTCAGTGGGAAGAATCAGGGCCAATCTACATACGAGAAGGAAATGATGGCCATCTTACATGCAGTCGACACCTAGCGACCTTATTTATTGGGGCGACATTTCCAAATCCGCACAGATCATCACAGTCTTAAATATTTTTTGGAGAAACGCCTATCCTCCCCACAACAAAATAAATGGCTAGCCAAAATGTTGGGATATGATTATGAGATCATTTACAAGAAAGGGAAAGCCAATAGTGTAGCAGATGCATTATCTCGCCAATTTGAGGAGGAAAGTACCCTGCTAGCTATTTCCCTCCCCATTCCAGAATGGATTGAAGAAGCTCGCAGAGAATGGTTTTCACACACCGAGCTCTCCCAACTCATTTCTCAATTACAGGAAGATCCAAATTACACCAAGGGCTACTCGTGGCAGGATGAAATTCTTCGCTACAAGGACAGAGTCGTAATATCACCAACATCCACCTTCAAAAGTCGCATTTTGGCAGAGATGCACTCATCTCCCATTGTAGGACATTCGGGCTTTCATAAGACATATGATCGCACCAGACGATCATTTTTCTGGACAGGCATGAAAAAGGACATCCTTACCTTCGTAACCGAATGCGAGGTCTGTCAACACCACAAAGGGGAAACAGTCAACACACCAGGCACATTACAACCATTGCCCATTTCGGCATCAATTTGGACAGAAGTTTCTATGGATTTCATTACAGGTCTTCCAAAGTCAGGGAACAAGTCAGTCATCAGGTGGTTGTGGACCGATTGTCGAAGTATGCTCTTTTCTGCGCTCTCCCCCACCCGTTTACACCCACCTTAGTTGCTCAAACTTTCATGGATCAGATCTTCAAATTGCATGGCATGCCCATTTCTATTGTGTCCGACCGCGACCTGATCTTCACCAGCAATTTTTGGCAGGAACTCTTCAGAATACAAGGCACTCAACTAAAACTCAGTACTTCCTACCATCCGCAAACAGATGGTCAAACTAAAGCCGTCAACAAATGTCTAGAAACCTACCTTAGGTGTTTTACTTCAGAAAAACAACACCTTTGGGTACAGTGGCTACCTCTGGCAGAATGGTGGTATAACACCAACTATCATGCCACCACCAAATGACTCCCTATGAAGCAGTATATGGTTAACTCCCACCCTCACCTACTTCGTATATCAAGGGATGCTCAAAAGTCCAAGCAGTGGATCAACTCCTACAACACCGCCGCGACCATGCTCGCCCACCTGCGCGAGAATCTTCATCAAGCTCAGAACCGTATGAAGCAACAGGCTGACCAACATCGCTCAGAGCGCCAATTTCAAGAAGGGGATCGGGTCTTTTTGAGGCTGCAACCCTATAAGCAAACATCACTCAAAGACAAGGGTTGTCAAAAGCTCTCTCCAAAATTCTATGGACCATACCAAGTACTTCAGCGCATTGGAGAAGTGGGTTACAAGTTGGCTTTGCCACCTACAGCAAAAATCCACCCAGTTTTCCATGTATCGTGCCTCAAGAAAGTGATTGGGAACAATTGTCGAGTTCAAACCAGTCTACCGGAATGGGACGAGGAAGGGTCAATCTGGCTTCAACCGGAACAGGTTCTAGACACACGAGACAAGCACCTGCGCGGCCGCATGATTAAAGAGGTCCTCGTCAAATGGAAAGACACCTCTCCGGAAGATACAACTTGGGAACCAGCCACTATTCTTCAGCAGTTCCTGCAGCTTCAACCTTGAGGACAAGGCTAGTTTTGAGGGGGAGGGCATGTTAGGGTCCCACCCTAACCCCCTTATTCATGTCATGGGATCACGTCATAGTCAAGAGTCAATAAAGCCCATATTAATATTTGTAAGTGGTTAACCCCCAATTAATGAAGGGACCACAGTTAGTTACAAATGGGCGGTAGTATTAAATAAAGGGTAAATGGGCGATAATATTAGATAGATGGTATTAATAAAACCCACGTATTGACCCGTGGTATTGCATGTATGAGTCATATATAAAGGATAGAGACTCCCTGCGAGGAGCATCGTGTCTTGTTTTGTAATCGAGCTCTGCTCTATTGGAGGTTGCCCCCTCGAAGAGGCTTGTGAACATTTCTCTCTGAGTAATAAAAATCATGTTTCTGTGTTCTGGGTATATTTTCTTCGCATATTCTGTGTTCTGGGTATTTTTCTCGCATATTCTCTGTTCGGTATTGCTTTGCAGGTTAAGAAGCATAACATTGTAATGGCAAAATTTTTTCAAACCGTGATGTTAAAAGAGTGATATTTTTATTCTTAAAAAAATCACTCTTATTAGTATTACCATTTTCAATTTAATGGTTTCTCTTAGCAATATTATAAGATTATTAAGACGATGGTTAAAAAAACTATATTTTTAATCTTAGAAAAAGAGTTATTGATATCACTACTTTTCAAAATAAACATAAGGATAATCATTATAAACTTACTTAAAAAATAAAACTTTAAAATTTTTTGATAAAATTAAGTACAATGTTCAAGTTTTGTATGCATTAAATATTTAGATTGTCTTATAACTAAAAAAATGTTATACAATGTGTGAATTTTATCCCATCCATTTCTTGAATAGTAAATATAATCATTATAAATTTACTTAAAAAACAAAACTTTAAAATTTTCTCATAAAATTAATTAAGATGTTCAAAAGTTCATATGCAGTATTTAATATTTAATGTAGATTGTCTTATATCCATAAAAAAAATGCTATATAATATGTGAATTTTATCTAATCCATGTCTTTTGAATCATTTGTTAATGACCAACCCATTTTCTTTTCTCTTTTCTCATTTTCTTTTAAATATTTGCGTTTATGAGGATTAGGACCTTTCATTTAGTTTAAAGATATACATATTTTTTCGATGTATTGTGTATATTTTTAAATTAAATATAGTATAAAGGAGATTAATGGATAAGGGATATTATGTATATGTGCTTAAAAGTTATTCAATACGTTCACATTTATTTCTTTAACAAATTACAATGGCAAGGTGTTATTTATTTCTTTAACAAATTACAATGGTGTTCTCTTCTAAGATGACTCTAGGTCAGTTAGTCATGCCAGAGCATCTAAAATATTTTGTTGGTTTTAAATGTTATGGATGACCAATGATATGAATTATTGAACATAGATGCTTAAGTCTTAACATTTACTAAGCTAGATGAAAGGGTTGCTATTTGTCTAGCTATAGTTAATTGATTTAAAGTGAATGGTTAGCAAAATATTGATGAAGTATAACTTGCTAAATATTCAAACATAATATTTAATTGGTTATAAGCAAACAATACAGACAAACAACATTTCCTGTAGAAAAAAATATATTTAAACGAATGTAGATTTGTGTGACAATTAATTGATATAGGGGAGTTTATAATAACAGATAGACTTATAAGCTAGTCCCTAGTTATTGCTGATAACTTCACAGGGGATTTAAGACTAGCTGATACTTAGTATGATCTTACCCAGATCTCTACATAAAAACTTAAATATATGAAGCAATACATAATGAAATAAGCACATATGAAAACTTACAAGAAGACAAAACTATAGAAGGCAAATTCAGAATCCTTTCATTAACTTTGCAAATCTCCAGCCCGGTTACAATTCTGTTCTCAATGCTCATCCAAGGGTTCAACCCTTAATAACTCGAAGGAGGAGTTATCTATACAAAATGTTCTACTAGATATTTTCAAAACAAAATTACAAAAATAGTACAAAATTGTAGGAAAAACTGCTAAGTGTTGGCACTATCCTTTAGAAATCTGTTGATGATGTGGTCCCCAAAAAATGTTGCCCAACTGTCCTTCAGGTGTTGATGAAAGTTACTCAATAACTTCACATAAGTGATCCCATCAGTCTTCTCTTGGTGTGGAAAGATTTACCAATTTTCTGTAAACTTCATTAACCTCGATGTATTTCTCAAAAGTGTGCATATTTACAAAAAGATGTTTAATTTCATGCTTAATAGTCAAATCAAAATATAAAGCTTCTAATGCTTGTTTCCTTGTAATATGCCCCTTCATACTTACAAATTTGTGGCTATGGTATAAAGCTCATGGCAGTACTCTTCGAGACTGATTTAGTAAACTAAATTTAAAATGAAACCTTTGGACATAAGTCTTCAAGGTTTGGCACTTAGTCTCAAACTGAGTCATCAAGTTCTTTTCCTACAAAACCTTAGTTTCCAAGATGGTTTCTGTTTTGCCCAGAATTTGAATCTACTCCAACTCGACCCTAGTTTTTGAGTTAAGAACTTTGATCATGTTTGCAGCCTCACTTGGTTTATCTTTGAGAAGTTGCTTCACTTCATCAATGGCTATCTGACATCTGTTTATGAGTTCCTCCTGCTAAAAAATGATATGAATGGAAGGCCATAATTCAGTTATGGCCTGACCGATATCTGCCCATATGCTTTCCTTGGCTTGGGCCAAGGTTTGAGCCATCAATGACTAACTCTGCAACTATTCAATTCTTTTGTTCAACCTGTGTGTTTTCTGCATTTCCTCAACATACAAACTATTATTCTTTATTTTATGAGCTTCCAAGGTTTGAGCCATCAATGACTAACTTTGCAACTATTCAATTCTTTTGTTCAACTTGTGTGTTTTCTGCATTTCCTCAACATACAAACTATTATTCTTTATTTTATGAGCTTCCAGATTATGGAATTTCTTATGAAGCCTTTCATTCTCTTGTTTCTGGTGAGTGAGATCCTATGAGATTTTGTTCAAATCCTTTGTTGTCGATGTAGATTCCCCAACTGTTCTGGACACTGTAATAGGAATAACAGTGATGGGAGCTATAGCTAATCAAGTAAATTACTCTTTTTCCTTAAGCAATTTCTCAATCTTCTCCTCCATAGATTTTATCTATACATTCTGCTTAATTATTAGTTTGAGCATCTCTTCCTTGTGTTGTTCATTCTCTGCTATCTCCTTGGTCTGGGGGTCCTTTGTAGAAGGAGTTTCAACTGTTATCTCAATAATGCAATATCTGTGTTCTTCTTTCTGATAATATCTTCAGCATCGTTGACATCAGTAGGGTCATATCCAATTTTAATTACTAAGTCCTCCAATGAATTAACCATGTTGTCCTTAGCTAAAGATGATATTTTCTCAATCTTCAACAGTGACTGCACATTTGACAGAGCAATTTTAAGCTTTGACAATGCCATAGCAGTGTTGGTCATGGTTGAGAATAACATCTCACCAGACTACCTATGCATGTCCATTTGATCAATTGGATGTATCTGATTAGCATCAAATGTAAATACAATTTTATTATAATCAGAGGAACCTTTAGGAAAAGGCACTTGAGCCTACAGAAAGGCCATTTGCATTCTTCCCTTCTCACTGTCAATTGTTGTCAACAATCTATGCTATGAAGTGGAAGTCTGCTTCCAGAATTGTGCATAAAAATTAACTTTTAAAGCTTCATTCTTCTGCTTGATTTCAAGGAAGTTAGTGAAGACATTTGACTCCTTTGTTTCACTTGCTCATGTTGATTGAGTAATTTCTAGCAAATTCTGTGAAGTAGAAGTAGAAATTACAGGTTCCTTTGTCCCTATATGAATAATCCAAATTGATGATAGTAGGCTCTTTTTTACTCTGAGTAGTAGTAGTAGTTGTAGTGCCATTTGATTCAGTCATTGATTTCTTATGATAGTGGATGAATTCCTTTTCTCCCATTTCTGATGATGATGAACCTTCTCTAGGCCTCTTGTCATGCCTAGTTTGAGAAGTAGGAGTCTAAAGAGTAGAAGGAGGTAAAACCCGTTCTTCTGCTTCTTGAAGAGTATTCTCTTCCCACTGTTCCTGATTTCTAAACTTCTCAATCTCTGGCCTAGGTGTATGATTATAAGGAGTGGTTTTGAGTTCCACCCTTCAATATAAAATAATGTTGAATGGATCATAGGATCAGGTGAAGCTGGGTTGGAAACCCATCTATTTTAATATAGCATATACCTATAAACCAGTTGATCTGGTGTTACAAGTGAATGATCCAACTCGTGCCTTTATCTTGAATTGTGATCTCCTCTTCCATGAAATGAAATCAATCTCATCCATATTCATCATTTGCTTGATATGTTCCAGAGAGAAAATTCTCATTGGAACATATTTTGGCAACTTATATGGAGTCAACTCGCAGCCATATACTCTGATCTCTGTGTAGTTCTGGTAAAGATACCAGTCTCCTATTTTGACTTGATCACTCAGGTTCAGGATCCTTTTAATTTTTGTGTTGATCCTAGGTTCACTCTGACTACTAAGAAGTTGTGCAACTGGATGAATGCAACAATCTATGAAGTCTGAAAAACTGAAATCAATTGAGTTCTTTCTAATCAATGAATTCCAATGAATAACTGCTTGATTCTCTTGCGGATCATCTTGCTTGTGCAAAAAAAATAGATAACCTGTCTCCCTGTTGAAAAATAAACATATGAAATAGAATAGAAGAGTATTTAAACATGCCTTCAATAGTGGTGTTCATCAATTTCTCATGCATAGCTTCAGCTAAAAATTGCTTGTAGTTATGCATGAAGGCAGGCTTATTTTCTTTGGAAAAGATAGACAGGTAGCCTAGGATAGCTTCATCTACCCATTGGTCTGATTGGTAGCCTAACAAGCAAGAAATAAAGGAAATTATATGTTTGGCTCTTTAAGGGAACATAGATGCTGGGTAAGGAGGATTCTTCTTGGAGAGATCAGCATCCTCAGGGAGAAAGATCTTAAATATTTGAGCTCTCTGAGGGAAGGTCAACTTGTGCTATAGGTCGACTAACGCTGCAGTGGAGAAAAAGATAAGGGAGTCATTGTTAGGTATCATAAGTATTTTGTTTATGGTTTATGTAGTGATACTTATCAGAATGTCTCCATTTTGAGCTACCATTGTTATCTGTAAAGGATTATACCTGGATTGGCACTAGATAACTAAATTAGGAAAGGAATAAGCCTCAAGGAAAATGTATAGAGGTGGATTGGATTCCCACAGGTTCATTTCATCCTCAGAATCAAAATATGTCTGATTTAGCCAGTTGTGAAATTCGAACATGTCGAATTCACATTTGGTTTCTGCAATTTTAAAGTATTATTTGGCTAATGGGATATGGTCTAGTTCCAAGGCATCAGAGGCCTTTGGGGTTTCCTGAGTTGTAGAGGAGCTGGAAGAAGGCTTTTCCTTTTTCTTGGGAGCCATGATATAACCGAGATGTAATGTTGTATGGGAGAAAATTTGCAGAGGTATGCTGGGAGGAGGCTTACAGTTGCAGGCTTGACTCAACAAAGAATTTCCCTAAAAGAAACAAAGAATAGAAATAGTGAATAAATGTTTAGGAAAAGCTATTGTAATGGGGGATATGGATATTTATGAATGAATTAGGCTATCATTACAATAGATGTCATTGTTGATTGTCTAATTAGGAAATAAATGCATTAACGAGAGGCAAAAAGCAACAACGAGAGGCAATTAATGGCGACAACGGATACACAAGAACGATTAAGAGATTGAGGTCACGTGGCATGGAGTGATTGGAGGTGGATAGCGTGGGAGGAGTGACTGTTGGTGCGGTATCGAGAAGTGTGGATGGCAGATTTCTGGGGGGGGGGGTAGTGGTAAGTGGTTTGGAGCGAGGGGGTGCAAAGCGTTAAGGAGGCGACACGTATGTGAGGGGCCTGCGTTGGAAAAAACTTTTTTCGCACCCCCCCTTGTCGTTATCTCATTTTGTAGTGAGGGGGTGCGAAGAGCTTCCCCATCGTTGATCTGGGCAAGGAGGCCAATGACTGTCGATTGATGCTCGAACTTTATCACTTTCCGACAAGACATTTTGTCGTATATGACTTTGGCTAAAAGCATAAAACATATTTATTTACAAATATTAATCACCCTTTTAACGAGGTAATTAGATCCCAATGAAAAATTAATCTAACTAGGGAATTTTTAGACTAGCTTCCCTTTTCAAAACTATTTAACTAATCTAAATATAACTTTAGGCCATATTTTAAGCATATTAGGCCTTTTATTTGTCCTAATCTATCCTAATTTATAATTTTCAACCAAGATTAAACTATTTGGTTGAATTTATTCTTTGGTCTAGAACAAAAATTTAAATGATTTGATCAAGAATAAACAGTTTGATTCAGATTAGAAGAAAAGGCTATGGTATAAGAACAAGTTGCACATAGAACTTCATTTATTACAAATGGAATCTATTCAGGAAGTGGCATTTAAACAAGCACACTTATACAAATATTTTGATTTTCTTTTGATGGGGTTTTATTTCATTTGCTTTCATTTTCTATTTTTTCATTTTTTCATATTTTCTTTATTTTTTCATACCCTCTTTTATAAAATAACAACTAATTTATCAAAAATAAAGCATGTTACAACATTGGCTCCAACTGGGGACTACTTCCTCCTGCAGGATGCAGAGAACTTGTAGATCCATTTGCCTTCTCCTCGGGCTAATGGGGTCTTCTGTTGAAACAAATACACACTACATGTAAGATAAAACTCTTCGCTAAAATACAATGGTGAATGAATGAAACCTCTCAATACTGAATATAATGCTTCAAGTACTTCCCATTGACAGGCAATGAGGAATACTCTCCCTCCAGATTCTGCAGAATGAAAGTGTTATTACCCTTGACCTCAACAATGCTAAAATATCCCAACCAAAGGTTGTCAAACTTGCCATGTTTTTCTTTGTCTTTTCTCCTAGCATCCCATCTCAATACCAAATCACCTTATCTGAAATCTCTTTCCCTAACTTTCCTATCAAACAAGCTTTTCAGTTTATTCTGATATTTCTTAAGCTTGTAATGTACTTCATCTCTATCCTCATTCAATTATATGATCTGATTTATTCTTTAAGAGAAGTCACCAGCCTCTTCATTTGACTCTTGCAAAAACTTCAAAGCAGTAAAAGCTAAATGTATGGGAAATATTGCTTCTTTTCCATAAACAAGCTGAAAAGGGGATTTACCTATTGATCTTTTGGGTGAAATCTTGTTGGCCCAAAGTGCATAAATAAGATGAATGTCCTAACTCCTTTTATGATACTTAATTTTTTTCTTTATTACTTTTATTTGAGGACTCTGTAAGTCCATTTCCCTGTGGATAATATGGTGTAGAATGATGCAACAAGATCTAATATTTCTGACAGAACTCAATCATCTTAGTACTGTTGAATGCTTGTGCATTGTCTGTCACTATTTGTTGGGGGTGTCCAAATCTAAACAATATATATTCTTCAATAAACTTGATAACAAGGGTATCAGTTGCATTTCTAACTAGAATGGATTCTACCCATTTGGTAAAGTAGTCTGTAGTAGTCAATATCCATCTGTGTTGACTTGTTGATGGAGGATGAATTTCACCAATGAAATCCAATCCCCATTGACAGAATGGTGCTTGGACTAAGAATGGAACCAATGGAAGAGCTGTTAATCTCTGCTTTCCAGAAAACATTTGACACTGTGTACAACTCATAACATTTGCTCCCATCTGTGCAAAAAGAGTTGGCCAATAAAATCCCTCCCTTAAGATTTTGTATGTTGTGGCCCTCTAAGCATAATGGCCTCCACAAATTCCTGCATGAAATTCATCAATGATCCCTTCTATTTCATTCTCTTTTAGACAAAGTAAAAGGATATTAAGAGGATCCTTCCAGTACAAATTTTCATTCACAATACAATACTTTACAAATTTCAATTTCAGTGTTTTACATTGAGTTTTGCCAAATTTAGCTGGACATTCAAATTCTCTAAGAAAGTTCACAATGTCAAAGTACCAGCCTGACAACAAATTTTTTTCATCGATGTGAATCAAAATTGTTTGATCTAATGCAGAAGGTTCTTGTGGATTCTCCTGTATGGGGATTTTAGAAGGTTCTTGTGGATTCTTCTTAGTTGGGCTCTCAGAAGGCTCTTGTGGATTCTCCTGTGTGGGCGTTGCAGAAGGTCCTTGTGTATTCTTCTTAGTTGGGATTTCAAAAACACAATTTAGTCCTAAGATCTTGTAATTGTTGGCATTATGTTTCTGGTATGGTTATATGTTACAGATGTTGTACTTGATGGCAACACCCATGGCATGGCTCTCAATATGATGAGAATTAAGAAGTACGCAGGAGAAAAGTTCACGGAATTTTATGCAGAGAAAAGTGTATAAAAGTTTATTTCATGTGG
>APFE031507547.1:0-11116 GCA_000404065.3 Pinus taeda
CTCCTATCAGATTATCCAAGGATATGCAAAAAATCTTGCAGCTATCCAGGAGTTACAAGATAGGTGATTGGTACTTGTACCAAAATCACACAGTCATCAGAATCTATGGTTGTGAGCTCTGTCCCTACAAGCTCCCAAAATATGTGCCCATGAGGCTATTTGCCCTGGAATAATACAGACAGCTTATAAACTCTAATCTGACACACTTTCACAGTGCCAAGAAGAAAGCCAACCTAAAGTTCAGAGACCACCTAGGTCCATTTGTCATGAACAAAAAACATGGTTGGCAAGAAGCTGATCAAATACTAGGGCAACAACTCAAACTCAAAAGAAGCTTATGATGGGTCCCTTATGACCCTGAAGGTTTCATCAGTGCTAGGAGGGTCAAATATAGGCTACTAGCCTATAAGCATTGCCCATACCCACAAATAAAACACTTTGCTAACCAAGATGAATGGGTACCTGACTCAATAGTATAGGAATTGACTCAAGAAGAAAAAATGGAGCAGACTGTAAAGGACTTGGAAAAAACTCTTGACTTAGATTCTTGCCAACAGGTCTTGTTCAAACAACCAGTCCAAGCAGGAGAAGGCACTTCTACTGCTCCAGCTGTACAAGACACCCAGCAAGCTCCAGCAACAACAACTATAATAAAGGGAAAGGAGAAGATGGATGAACAACAAGAGGTAGAGATAGGGCAGCCCAGCACATCAAAGGATCCACAATCAAAGCAAGCCCCTCCACAGCAAACTGAACAACCTCAAAACCCAGTTTTGCAGACTCCTCTCAATGATGAGAGAGGAAAAAAGAGAGACAGAGAGGAGGTCACACCTCCAACAAGGTCATCACAGCAACCAGAGGCCAAGAGGCCAAGGATAGACCCTGAAACAGAAGAAGGAGACATAAGTGAAGAACAGGCAGAAAGCCATAGCAGAGAAAGGAAAACAAGCCAGCAGACTGCCACTAGCTCATTTAAGCTAGAACAGGCCTAGCAGCATACCACAGAGGTGTCTTCCTCAAGACAACAGGGCAAGAAACCAGCTGTAGTCAAAGAAGGCTTCATAGAGATCAAGGCACATAATGAATTGGTGAGAGTGCAGCTCTATGAGCAATTCCTGAAGACAACTCCAGCCAAACAACAAAGGTTGATGGTTGCCTATGATTTGAAGGAAGAAAAGATGATCTTCACCCATATGTAGCCTAAAGTCCCACATCCAAAGACCCTAGCAGATTACTATAGAACAAACCTGGAGGTCTTTTCCAAAGACATACACCCCATGGATCAAATTGAGCTACACAAACAGACTAGGGAAATGGTGTATGCAACACTTGCTGACAAGGCAATGCTGGCCCATCAGCTAAAGGAAGCCCTGAAGAACACAAACAGACAGCTTGATTTTGAAAGATTGTCTTCCTCTGCAAAGGACAATAGAATAAAGACTCTGGAGGACATAATAGCTGATTTCGGACATGACCCAAAGGATCCAAAGGGTGTTAGAGCCCTTATGAAGAAGAAAGAGGATGACATTGCTGCACTAAGGAGGCAGGCAAAATTGCCTCCTACCATTCACCCTCAAACAGCAAAACTTGCACAAGAAAAGCAAGTAGATGATGCTATGGAGCTGCTCCTGGTTATGAACCAAAGAATCTTGCAAATGGAGGCAGAATTAGAGAAAGCACTGCAGGATAAGCAAGGGGAATCAGCCTCCCAGCCCCCTCAAACATCAACAAATCTCGAACCTGCCCCTCCAACACAAGCAGCAGCAGCCCCTCCTGCTATTCTAGCATCTACCACAGCTACATCAGCAATAGGAGCAACAGTAGAAGCAACAGCAGCAGGAGAATCCAGCATAGGCATGGAGGATTTGATGAAAGTTGTTAAAGAGCTTGAAACTCAAGTCACTAAAATAAATGTTGCCAAGGAAAAACTGGCCAAGCTGGAGACCATTTATGAAAAATCAAAGATGACAGTGGCAGAAAAACAAAGAGAAATAAAGGCCTTGGAGGCCAAAGTGAAAACTCTGGAAAAAGAATTGTTGCTAGGTAAAACCCTAGCAGAAATAAAGAAGATTATTTGGGCCAAAAATGGCCAATCTATACAGGACCAATGGAGGTCCATTCAAGCAATTTTTGAGCAAGTTGAGTTGATAGATGTGGCTCATGTGGAAATACAGAGAGCCAAGACAGCCCTGGGAATAATGCCCGAGCAGGCCACCAGAATGATTCATTTCCTCAATAACCGCAATAGAGAGGAACTGGCAGCTCTAGAAATAAGCAGCAGAACAGATACAATCCTCACAGCCAAAAAGGTACTGACCTTGAGGAATTTTACTCAACCTTTGGAGAGGAAATGTCAGGAGATGAAGGCAGAGATAGATGAATTTAGAGCAAAAATGACTATACTACAGGACAAAGGACTGCCAAGCCTAGTGACTGGCATAAGCCAACTGCTGTCATATAATCAGTATATGACAAGGATCAACAATTATGTTGAAAACCATATCACACATCCAGCAGCTCCATAGAAGAAGCGGGGCCTCCCTCCGGGCAATCCCTCTATGACAAGCTGGAAAATCTGTTCTTTATTGAACATGAAATAAATCATCTGTTTGAGGTGCCTCCAAATTTCTACAGACATACAGAGGCAGATGAAACACTAGGAAAAATGAAGAGGCATCAGCTACCTCCAGCTGATTGGTGGCAAGCAATGCTGGAGATTTTGCCTAGATAATTCCACTTTTCTTTTGCCTTTTTTGAGAAAAATCAAAGTTTACAGGTCAGCAGACAGGTCAGTAGGCAGATCAGCACATAGGTACAGCAAGCAGCTATACAAATGACTCAACAATGCACCCAGACAGCAGGCTCAATTAATGCAAAGTTAAAGGCACAGCTGCAGCCCACTTTCCAGAGCCATAAAGTCAAAAGCTGTCTGACAGAAAGATAGCATCTATCTCAGCATTAAATGCTATATTTATGTTTTCATTTACTTTTTGTAAGAGAGTTGGTGGTGCAATTTATTGCACAATAACTCTCTACTGAGATATTTTGTACCCTATTTTGTATATATATCCCCTCAGATAACGCATTGAGGGTCGGTTGTAGTGTAATTCTTTCTGGAGAGCTCTATTGTATTCTGGAGACATTTTTGATAATACAAATTGCTGATGGCGATTTCTGGTTCTCACGCTGTCTGAAGATGGATATGAAAAGCTCTGTTTAGTTGCAGAATTCATGTGTCATTTGCTGAATCAATAAGTTTCTCTTAACTGTGTATGTGTTTTCTGTGTATTCCATAACTCTTATGTTTTCATAATCTTAGTAAGTAGAGAAAAAGAATAGACTAGGATTTGTTTCAAACACCCTATGCTCAATCTCTATTTCTAAATATGTTTTCTTTTGGATCAGCCATAGATATGAATTCTTAATTTCTCATGTCTGAACTAATCCTGTCATGGTGAATATTGTTTAAGAATTCTTAACTACTCTTAAGCAATACCTTCATGTTTCTTCATTTAGCATAGTGAAAGATTCTTAACTGCCTTTCACTCACTTATTCCATAATTTCATTAAAAAATCTGGTAAATTTGTTCACATATGCCTAACTTGCTTTGCAGCAATACTCTGTCTTCAAAATCCACTTTCAGTAGCACAAATACCTCAACTCCATTGCCCAATGGAACAAACTGTCCTATGATCTGTATCTCAGTTCTATCTGAATTCACCAACCCACCATATTCAAACAAACAGAATACCATAGCTAGCCTAAAACATTCATCAACAAAGCTAAACTATAAAGAGAGAGCCCTCTCTGGTTGCAGGTAGGCTAGAACCTGTAGCTAAAAGATTGGTCAGTGGTTACCTCGGCCGTATTCCCTTTAGGAAGCAGGGAACAACCTGAGTGATAACACGCGGTACTAAGAGGAAGGCGCAGATTTGGATGCGCCCATTCTTGGGCACGGTTGCAAGGAGGTGACTCACTTTGTCTCATTTGTGGGTGAAGGTGCAGACAGGAGCGCCCGGTGGTTGGGTGAAGGCGTGCACGGATGTGTGGCGCCCGATGGACGGTTGTGGCATGCACAGGTGTGGCGCCCAGTTTGTGCGAAGTTTTGTGCGACGACTTGACACGGGTGTCTTGGTGACTCGAGTGAGCTCCCGCCCGTTGTGCAAGTGTGCACGGTGACTTGGTGAAGTGTTGAAATTGTGGATGGAGGTGTGTCTCGGTTGGAGGCACCCGTGTGTAGCGACTTGGAGGTGTGCCTGAGTTGGGCAAACAACACGATCGTGCGACAAGGTGAACGAAGCATTGGTGAGTCTTGCGGCGACCGTGCGGAGGGGCCGACGAGTTAGGCAACCGATTTTTTCCTTGGATTGTAAAATTGGCTAAGTATGAAACTTGGGCTTACCAAGTATACTTGTAAAAGCTTGTGAAAAATGTTGTATAATATATTGTTGGGCAAACTCATTGTTCACGGAGTTGCCCCTCCCTTTATACTGTGCAATTGTGTTCATTGTTTATAATTGTTGTTGATAATGAATGTGTATGGGTGTTCATTGGTATAAAGGATAAAGAAATAATACTTGGTTGATAAACATAAACTAAGTAGGAGTAAGTGGTTAGGCGTAGTTCACAAACATAAGTATTGGTGAAAAGAAAGTGTTCGGTGGTGCTGCACCTCACCAAGAGCGGTTGAGAGACTACCATTAGGCTTAAGGGCGTGACAGGTGGTATTAGAGCTGGTGAAGTGTAGAGGAAATTTGCGGACGAAGCTGATCCCACTGCAATATCGTGACAGGTGGTATTAGAGCTCGGTGTCGTGGAGTTGGTGCTGGTGTTGAAGCGTTGAAGCTGATACACACCTGCACTATCATGACAGTTGGTATTAGAGCTAGTGAAGTGCAGAGGATATTTGTGGGCGAAGCTAATCCCACTGCACTATCGTGACAGTTGGTATCAGAGCTCGGTTGGAGTTGGTGCCAGAGCACAGTTTCTCGTGAAGAAGTGACAGTAGTGACAGGTACTTGTAGGTGAAAGAGGTTGGTGAACACTTCCTGATGAGTGTTGCATCAAGGACTTGGGTTGCAGACATCTTGGTGAAGCTGTTGTATGGTCGAAACTAGATTGAAAAGAAGGACGTTGTTAGCAATGGTTGAATCTCAGGCTGGGTCTAGTCACGGTGCGAAGGACACTACTATTGGGTTCATTGAGAAAGTGTTGGAGAAGATGGAGGACATGGAAGCCTTTTGGACTGAGAAGTTGGAATTGTTCGAAAAAGAGCAAGAGGTCAATTTGAAGATGAAGGAAGATCTCGAGGAACTCCGAACTCAACACGAGTACACTGATCTTATGTGTACACAACTTGAAGTAAGGGTCAAGGAGGTTGAAGAAGCAAGGGACCAGGTTCTTGCAGAGATCGTGGACTTGAAGAAATATCTTGACGAAGCTAGAGATGAGATCGCGGTGTTGAAGAAGGTCGTGAGGCATAACTCAGGTGGAGTGCCTCATGTGAAAGTCAAGGAATCAGAATCTTACGATGGTACAAGGAGTGCGAAGACTCTTGGCAACTTTTTATGGGACATAGAGCAATACTTGGAACGATTGCGTCTATCTGATGATGAGATGAAGGTCAAGGTAACTACTCAGTTCTTGACAAAGGATGCTAAGATGTGGTGGTGAAGGCGGATGGATCAGATTGCCAATGGCAGTGCTGGTGACATTACTTCATGGGATGAGATGAAGGGAGCTTTGCAAGCCCATTTCAGTTCTCAAGATGAAACATGGGAATCAAGGATGAAGATAAAATTCATAAAGTATACAGGGAACCTTCAGACATATCAGCGGGAGTTTGCAAGTGCGGTCCTAGAACTTCCTCACATGGCGGAGAGGGACAAGGTGTTCAATTTCATTATTGGGTTGAAGCCTTGGCCACGCAATGAAGTGAAGAGACAGAGGATTAGAACACTTGAAGAAGCTTTTACTGCTGTGGACAGGTTGGTGCAACATTATGATGAGACTTCTGATGATAGGAAGAAGAAGTCTGACAAGCCGAAAGATAAGAAGCAAGAGGATGCTTCGAAATCGGATGATAGTTCGAAGACGAAGAAAGCCTTGAAGTGTTGGATATGTTCGGAACCACATACGGTGAAGAATTGTCCTTCTAGACCGAAAGTGGCTGCGATTGCACAATCTAATGCGAAGAATGAAGAAGTTTCTATGGGGATGATGCAGATACTTGGTGCTGCTACTGCTACAGAGGTGATCTCTCAGAGGGATCCTGAGAGGAATAAGTTGGAGTATGTTCGAATGAAGGTTGGAGATGCTGATGTACTCACTATGGTGGATAGTGGGGCTTCTCAAAACTTCATGGGGGAAGATACTGCGAGAAGGATTGGGCTGAAATTTGTTTCGGTAAAGGCACAGATGAAGACAGTGAATTCTCCTCCGGATGAAGTTCTTGGTGTAGCTGAAAAGGTGGACACAACACTTGGTGAGTGGACACGGAAGGTTGACTTCACTATAGTGCGGATAGATGACTATAAGGTTGTGCTGGGAATGGAATTCATGAAACAATTTTATGCTACGATTGTTCCACATTTGAAGAAGTTGTACATTTACGATGGAAGGGAGGATATTGTACCCATTGGTGTGCCTACCATTTGAGTGACAAGGCCTCATTGTAATTTGGCAGTGATGCAAATGGAGGATGAGAAGTCGATGGAAGATATGAGTAAGCAGTTTTCCATGGTTAAGACAAAGCTTACCGAGCAGTCATTGGTCATCAAGACTATTTCAGATAGTATTTTGGATTTATCAAGAAGGTTAGAAGAGGTCGAGGATGATGATGATGATAATGATGAGGCATATGTGAGGCCGAATGTCCGAGAGGAGGATCGGGTCACTTATCTATAGAGGATGGAGATTGAGGATTTTGACAGATGGATTGAGATGATTAGTGAGGGTGAGCCTTCAAGCTCTACTCCCTCCACATCTTCTTAGATGGACAAGAAGATGGGGCTCATTATTAGCTGCTCATGGCAGTAAGTCCTTAAAACAGGTTGAGCAGGGATGGCTTGGCATCAAGCATCATGACATGTTGCAGATGGGATGGAGTTTCCATGGACCTGAGCATGGTGGTGAGATTCTTGGTGAGTCCGAGATGTGGCAGAATCCGAGATAGACTGGTGAAGGCATAAGGATGTTCACTCTCATGGCTTGAGCATGACAGTTGGATTAACTACCCAACTAGTTTAGACATGGGTTCCGGAAGTGAACGAAGAGATGTTGGCATCAGGTAGACGAGGAGGACAGCTCACAAGATGAGGACGACACATGGTGGAGATGGTAGTTCTACATATGTTGCAGGGATGTTTGCAGTATGCGGAGGAGTTGACATCATGGATCGAGGATGAGACAAACATTGTTGATGATCTTGGTGGATGGCTACTAGGATGGTATGTTGTCGAGGACAACAATGATTTCAGGTGGAGGAGGATGTAACGACCTACAGTTCCTGGGTGCACGGGTGAACGGGCGTGCGCACGGGTGAGGCTTGAACGAGCGACGGACGAGCTGAATGGACTGCGGTTACAGGATGTGAGCTCTTCCTGTAGTGCGCTGATACTTATGCGCACAAGGGAAGGGAGAGCGAGCTTGTTTATAGGCATGGTAGCATGTGCGAACATGTATGGAGGCCAACCTTTGAACGTGGGCAAAGCGGACAGTGCGTTGAAGCTTTTGCAATGGCGTTGGGGCATCGGGCGAGTCAGCTGGGTAGCCAGACTTCGCCGTACGCATGTGTATATATTGGATGAGCGTGGAGCTCATTCCACCATCAATCACTCGCTCATCTTCTTTGCTCTAAGGGAGAAAGGCGCAGATTTAGTGTGCAATACTAAGAGGAAGGTGCAGATTTGGATGTGCCCATTCTTAGGCACAGTTGCACGGAGGTTACTCGCTTTGTCTCGGTTGTGGGTGAAGGTGCGGGTAGGAGCACCTGGTGGTTGGGTGAAGGCGTGCACGGGTGTGTGGCGCCCGACGGACAGTTGTGGCATGCAAGGGTGTGGTGCCTGGTTTGTGCGAAGGTTTGTGCGACAACTTGGCACGGGTGTCTTGGTGACTTGGGCGAGTGCCCGCCCGTCATGCAAGTGTGCACGGTGCACGGTGACTTGGTGAAGTGTTGAGATTGTGGACGGAGGTGTGTCTCGATTGGAGGCGCCTGTGTGTGGCAACTTGGAGGTGCGCCCGAGTTGGGCAAACAACATGATCGTGCGACAAGGTGAACGAAGCGTTAGTGAGTTGTGCCGCGACCGTGCAGAGGTGCCAACGAGCTAGGCAACCGAGTTTTGCCTTGGATTGTAAAATTGGATAAGTATTAAACTTGGGCTTACAAAGTATACTTGTAAAATCTTGTAAAAGCTGTTGTATAATATATTGTTGGGCATACTCATTGTTCAGGGAGTTGCCCCTCCCTTTATACTGTGCAATTGTGTTCATTGTTTATAATTATTGTTTATAATTATTGTTGATAATGAATGTGTATGGGTGTTCATTGGTATAAAGGATAAATAAATAATACTTGGTTGAGAAACACAAACTAAGTAGGAGTAAGTGGTTAGGCGTAGCCCACGAACATAAGTATTGGTGAAAAGAAAGTGTTCGATGGTGCCCCATCTCGCCAAGAGCAGTTGAAAGACTATAGTTAGACTTGGGGGCGTGACAACAAGCCATTTGATAACAAAAGCATAAAACACAAATTAGAGTCTATTTGCAAGCCGCCTGGACCACCAAGCATGAAACCAAACCCTTGGAATTAAAGTGTTTATTAATGATGCTTGTATAAAAGTGATTACAACAAAATCTAGAGCTGCGTGTATACCAAGAATTCAATATTGTGGAGAAACTTTATAGTTACGGTAATTTTTTTTATGATGTACGTAATTTCTGTAATTTAATAAGGTGGAGTCATTACACAGAACCATCCACAGACATCAAATACAGAGAGATTGGACATTTGCAAAACCCTCAACTGCCAGAAGCTATCACAAGAGACTTGCTTTCATGCAGTCCAGAACGAATTCATGCCATTGCGAATGATAGTGCAGGCCATGTACATACATCAACTGTAGGCAAACTGTACACCCACTTCTCAAGTCACCAAGCTGCCGCCAAGAAGCAGTAGCACTAGGGCTCTCACATTAGAAAAAAATGTCAGCAACAACAAGAAACCATCTGCACATGATATGCCACACCCATTAAACAAAAGTGAAAGCAGAAAGCATGAGGGCCAAGATTCTTCTCTGGGCTTTCTACTGAAACAGAATTCAGTCAGTGGCCAAGCATCCAATTTGAAGTCTAACATGGATGAAACAAATTCTAGACTTAGAAACCTTGAAGAAGACATGGCATGCATGAGGAAAAAAATCAATGGTGGCAGTGTGACTGCAGAAGATGAGCTCTCTGATAAATTAAGGGAGAACTCAGATTTTAAGAGATTACATTCAGTTACCAAAGGCTATGGAGGTGGTAGCATAGCTCAGAGGCTTATCAAATCACTACAAAAACTAAGCCTCGGCGGTTCCAGAAAATCTTCTAACCTCAAACCCACTGAGAATCAAAACGCTTCAGGAAAATCAAAATGGGCTTCAGATGGGAAAATAAGGGATGAAGACCAATGTTCTGCATTGGATTTAGATTCATGCTCCCTAATCAATCAATCAGACGCAGTGGACAGAGTCATTCAATACCACATGTTTCTGTTAGCTCAAGCCATAGTGAGATCAATGTTGCTAGAGATAAATCCATGACTGGGAGAAGAAGCCAGGAAAGAAGCCGCAGTGTTTCCTAGAATTGCATTGTTTCTTTTTGAAGTTCACTATCACAAGTCAATCTTATTAGTCCCTACCCCTTCGGGGCTAGCAGGGACTATATAATCGATTTGAGTCCCTAGCATTACATTGACACGATAATCAATAAACGTATTTTAACTTAAAACAAAGTTTCTTGAAATGACACATCAACCAATACAATATTTTTTATTTTCTTATTCTTTTAACCAATCAACGAAATCTTCATCTTATTTGGCCTCAAAATGAGGTATAAAGGCTCAAAAGTTAGGCCAAATCTTAGGGTAAACGACCATTTCAAACGCCATTTCAAACGCTATGAATTAATGCTTAATTAATGTTATCATTAAGTCTTAAACATTTTATGTTAAGGCATATATATACATTATCTGGATCGCCCAAAAGGGCCTATGGCCATTCCAACTACTCTTACAATACACCTGAGGTGTACTCCTGCCACGGCATGTACCACCGTTACCACCGTTACATGTATGCCTGCCAGCACATCTAACAGGTGCCAGCTCTTATGGCCGTTCCAACTACAGAACGCTTATTCTCTGCATATTTGAACTCATTCGAGCCTGATTCCTCCGTAGCGTCAGCGGCCATATCCGTTTTGCTGGAATCGAACCCGCAAACTTCACCAGCTCGTTGAATCAGTTTCTCCGTAGCGGGTTTTTCAATTATAACTGGCTTCATCACTCCGACAGGAAATGGAGGAGATTTAGCAAAGGTGATATCAATGCTTTGGTACCTCGTGGAATCCAATATTCATAAGATATAAATTAAGAAAATAGTGCAAATGCAAGGTACTATTATAAAGGAGGGATCAGTAACCTTATCGAATCCCTGCTTTGATGCAATGATGCAAACAGCTTCCCTGAAATCTTTAGTCCTGTCTCTGGTTCTTACCATTTTCTGTCACTGTTAAAAACATTTACCAAGATTAAAGACTGCAAGAAATTTTTGGCACTTGACATTTCTTCTTTATTGAATTTCAGAAATATTCAAATGTCCTCTTATCATAAAATCATGTACTAAGGGTTGCTACTTAGTAAGATCTCATGAAACTGTTTCGGACCAAGCTTTAGACTAAGGTTTAGCCTCCTTAGTCAGAGAGGGCTCTCTCACAGATTTTTGATATGCATTAAGGGCAAGAAAAGATGGCTAACTCTTTAAACAGTATATGAAATTTAAGTTGGTTGGAACAAAAAAATTAGGCTTCTCCCATTGGGCTCATGGAGTCATACACTTCTGCAGTAAATTATTAGCTACT
>APFE031507548.1:4511-30514 GCA_000404065.3 Pinus taeda
CATGTAGCTCAAGCTCCCTCTCAAGGGATACTTACATGGCCTTCTCCTCATCAAACCTGATATCCCTGTGAACCATTATCATCCAACTAGTCCGCATGTACACATGATAGTTGTGGGGTGTATCAGTGTACCCCACAAAGATCCCCAACTCTGTTGTTGGATCAAGCTTCTTTCGTGTATCTTTGGTCACATGGAAATAAACCGATGACCCAAAAATCTTGAAGTGACCAGCATCTGACCTCTTACCAGAATAAGCCTCCACTAGTGGGTTATCATTTTGAACATAAACCATTGTGTTGCATGCCTCAGCCCACAAGTGTAGTGGTAGGCCTTGATCATGCAACATCACCCTTGTTGCCCCTACTATGCTCATGTTCTTCCTTTGAGCAACACCATTCTGTTGAGGGTTATGGGGTGTCATCAAATCTTATTTAATCCCTTCCACCGCAACTCATTTGAGACATACTCACCATCATTATCATTCTGTAGAGCTTTAACCTTCTTGCCATAGTCTTTCTCTACTAATTCTTTGAACTCATAAAATTTTGTGAAAGTTTGATCCTTTTTCTGCATAAAAAATACCCAACATTTATGAGAATAGTCATCAACAAATATAACATAATACCTTTGTTTGGCCATGGATGCTATCAAGAATGGTCCACACACATTTGAATGGAATCTCTCTAGATTAGACTCTGCTTGACTATATCTGTCTCCAGAGGAAAACTTGGTGTATTTTCCGAAAGTACAACATGTTATCCCCCACAATGCCCCAGGCTGAGGAGGAGATCGAAAGAGGTAACTTCAAACCACTTGCAGTTCAGCAACTAGCCTTGCTAAACTAGAGAGGGGTCTCTCCAAGGATTTCACAGTCAATGACTGGAAAAAAGATGGATTTTAGGCTAGATATAATAGTTTCATATGAGTTTTTGGAAATTCATGGTTTTTCGATTGCTGGATTAGGGATGAGAAAAAGAAGCTAGGTCAAGGCGTCAAACGGTTGCAGTGGCAGGCATAAGGAGGAGCAATATAGCAATGTCTTGTGATGGATCTGAGAGTTTGGTCAATGTAGTGTAGGGTCTGAGAAGGTTAGAAAGTCATATTGAGCATGTGTTCCATGAATTCATTAATCTAGAAGAAGGAAACATAGAAATGATTTTCCACATAAGCAAAGCTTTAAATATAAAGAATTCTACCTATATAACTGTAAGGAAAATCACTAAGGAAAGCAAAGAATATTAAGAAAGATGGATTCATTCATAAGAAGCTGACATAGAAAGAAAAAAAATATCACAAACTCAATGCACATGAATTCCTAAAAAATAGCTATAACTGCTCCTTTGATTAGCTGAGTGAAAACATTAGATACAAATTCTCTCCTCTGAAGTCTAACCCCTCTCTTTGAATGAGAAAATGATACACATAGACTAATATTAACAACTTCCCCACCTTCAAGAGTTGAATACATGAGTGATGGAACAATTTCCAAGCATATCTCAACCAACAAGTGAGAGTGAGAAGGTAAAAAACAAACTCTTATCTTAGACTTTGATTTGAGTTTTTCTTCCTTTATGAGGCCTAATTAAACATAAAAACATCCTATCATGCTAATTTATTCATGATTACATCATCTAGACTTCAAACTATCGAAATTACATCATCAAAATAAAGATTCGGTGAAGACATGTTGAGAAAGAATGTTATAGGCTTTGTGTAGCACATTCAGACATTTGTGTAGCACACTCAGGCATTTGCACAATGCTTGCTTTAAAACAGTGGCAGAAAGTGATTTTTTGACCTGTTTTTGAGCAATTTCTCCCAATTTGTCCACTCACAAACTTGCAAAAGTGGATAGCTAACATGTAGTGGTGATTATCTATCTAGGCATATAATTTTTTTGGCATTTGGATAGATGTGGAGAAAGCACAGCGCCTTGCTGCCTCTGTGTTTCAAAATAGGCCAAAAACCATCAAAAATTTCAAGATGACAAAAAATTCTTAAAATTTCCAAAATAAGCCACCATATGATATGTCATGCCATGAGAGAGGCCTTAGCAAGTAGATCAAGCTTTTCTTTGTCCTTTTGGCTTGTTAGGGTTTCCTTGAGCTTCTTCTTCAAATGTTTGATTCAGACTTGGGATACCTTTTTTGTTGTGTAGTAATGCATATCCATATGCCTTTGCAAGTTATTGTCCCTACTTGCCTTCTTGAGGAGCTTCTCTAGGTGTCCATTGATCTTATCAAGCCAATATACTCTATTTGTATTTTTCTCTAGTGATTAGGTCATCTACAGTGATCAGACCTCTAGGTGGAGAAACTTCCCTTTGTAGCTCAAAGGCTCTCTTGGAGACTATTTTTCTTCATCTCGCTGATGTGCTTTTCTTTCCTTTTCCTTTTGACACTTTCAACTGAGCCACTGATTTTCCATTTACATCCTCTTTCTTTGAATAGGCTGCTTGTTGGTATTGGATCATTTGGTTTACTTTCAATTGCATGTTTTCTTTTTGCAAGCATGCTATTAAAGAATTTACCTATGTTAACTTATTTTCCAACCTTTTGATCTCAACCTCCTTATCCCTTATGATTTGATTTGCAACTCTGTCCTCATAGCCTTTCTTCACATCTGACACATTCGTACCTGGACGAGTGAGTTCCTCATGCTGTGAGGATTCTCTTTGGTCACCTGCTGTAGGCTTGGCCCTTTCAACAATCTTTGGAGAAAACACAAATATTTCACCTCTAGAGTATGTCTTGATCACTTATGCCCTATAATTCCTCTTGGTAGGCCTGCTTGATGAAGCAACCTCTTATTGCCTTGGTGAGTTTGGAGGTGTTGATTCATCACTAGATATAGATAGAGAAGATGGAGGAAAAGCTGAATTTGAAATATCATCCCAAGACAAATTTACATGTGCTAATCTATGGAAAACTAGTACTTTCACCAAGCCATGGTGGAATAGACTAGTATGATGATTTTCTCCCAACCTTTGTACCTTTTCTATCATTTTTATTAGACTTTTGTATAGATAATGAGATGAATTGGGTTGCTAAACACCGATGAAATGCATCAAAAGCCTCATATGGTACTTATACAACCTTGAATACCTACCCTCACATGTAAAATAATTCATGATCAGTTTCATGAGAGGGGCATATCTTCCCAGCAAATGTTTGAATGGGAAAACATGTTTTGGTGTTGCCTTATATGGTGCTTTTAGGTACATCTTGTAATTATGAATGTCAATGTCTTCTTTCTTGAACCAAATTTCTCCAATGTTTGGAATCCTTGTGGCTCTGGAGATGATTTTCCTTGAAACAATGAATTCAACTCTTCCTATAGTCACTTTATCTTTTATTAATTTGGTGGAAAAAACACTGGTCAATTCATCATGAAACTTCAGTTACTCAATTTTCTGGCAAAATGTAAGACAATCTGCATCTTCAAATGATTGTCTGATGAAGGGAGATGACAAGATCTCATGAGTTGAAGTGGGTTCATATATGATGATCTGTCCTCCTTTGTGCCTCTTTTGTTCAAAGGCTTCAAATTCCATGACAACACCTATCACTTAGGAGAGAAACTAGGGTTTTGCTTGTAGGAAAATTAGGGGATTTTTGATAGCTATGAGGAAATTTAGGGAAATGGAAAAATTCTAGGAAAATTTGGGGGGATAGTGAGGGAGGTTATGGAGCTAAGAAAAGTCAAAATTCAGATTTTGGGTGAGGGGAAGCATTTCAAACAAGAGAAACACCGTCCAATGGCTTAGAAAGTGTGCTCTGTCTAGGGTTTAGGTGAAAATCATGGAATTTGAGGATGGGTTTGATGGAGGGTATTTGGGAAGGTATGATTAGGGTATATGAAGGTGTATGACCAGTAGAATACAAATTTTAACAACAGTTCAACATGGAAATCATGAAATATTTGAAGATTGTTTTCAAAACCCTAGGAGAGGGAAATGAAGCCTAGCAATCACAATTAAGAGAAACAAGAGATTATTCATCTTTATGAGAGACCACTAACCTGTATTTGCTACAACACACTTTGAAAATGGTGGAAGAAATCACTGCAAGAAGCTTATAGCCTTGGAATGAAAATGGAGCAATTGCCAAGCATTTGCGTATCACAACAGAGTTATTTGCGCATCACAAAAGAGGAACTCGACTTTGGCATGCAAAAACCTATCCTTGCCCGGTAATTTTGACCGATTGGATGGAGTGGAGTGCTGTAAAATGGAATGAGAAAATAGAGAGTGAGTGAAAGTATTTTATAACTTGAGAAATTGATTCTTCTTTACAAGTGGTAGTGGACCCACCATAACATTTGTAACTTGATTTTGACACTTTGCAGCTTCATGGCCTTTACGAAAGTATTTCATTTAAGAAAATGAAATAAAAGAATGATTTAAAACCTTGATTTCCAACTTAACCTCTACTATTCCTTTAGAAAATGGATTTTAATGGGGAAATGACCAGTTTTCAAAAATTAACCTATTGACCTAATGGTGACCTAGCATGGGCTTACTAGGTGAATTATGACCATAATGACTATGGGACTCTTCTAACTATGATTTGACTTGACCAATATGGTGTTATTTGACCATGGAATTGAAAGGAATAGTAGGGACTGACCTTCCTAATCCGTGACCAATTTTTTATTGAAAATATCTTTGAAACTATAAAAAATTGACCTAAAACCCTAACAAAAAACTTTGTAAGAGCATTTCTGATCACCGGTGATTGACATGACTAATAGGCACTAACACAACTCTTGCATGTATCAACTTGCTCATGCGTACCTTTGGGAAAACTGGTAGAGATTTGTTTCAATATCTTCAAAGCCCCATGATGTAAGTGGCTCAATCGTCTGTGCCATAGATCGTTGACGTCTCTACTCAATTTCTGTTCCACTTTTGAACTCAAAGCATCACAATCCTCTACCACTATCTTATAGAGATTATGAACTCGAACCCCTATATTCTTTACGTGACCCGTGGCTATGTGTCGAAGGAACGCCTTTCCTTTCAAAAAGATCACATCATAGCCTTTATCCTCAAGCATGGAAACAAATACAAAGTTCTTTGTCGGTCTGGGTACATGCATAACATTATTCAAGGTGATTGGAGCCACATGCTCCCTCTGAAAATTAATAGTGCACACACCAGTAACACTATACTTACCATCATCACCCATCTCGATATGCATCTTGAGATCTTTCTCCTCCAGTACATTGAATAACTCTTTGTCGCCAGTCATGTGGAAATAAGCTCCACTGTCTAAGTACCAAACACTTCCCATCATTGAAGACACCATGCATGCAATGAGGGAAAATTCCAATTCGAATTGGGAGGCCAAATCCTCACCTGCCGCTCCTCTTGAGGACTTCTCCTTGGACTTCTTCAATGGACAATTTGTAGTAAAGTGACCCATCTTGTGACAATGAAAGCATTTAACTTTCACAAGTCCTTCTTCTTACCTCCATGATAAGAATCTGATTTGGAATGAGAAATTTTACCATTCCCCTTCCTCACCTTAATCGCTAACACACAGTTCTCTTCATCATTAGTCTTTGAAGAAGAGCCATCCTTTGTATTCCTCCTTATCTCATCTGGCATCAAATCCGACCATAGTCATTCCCAATATGGGAGCTTCTCCCAAACATTGACAAAGTCTTGATAAATATGCCAACTCTTTGGGAGTCCAAGAAGAGCAAGGATCATCATATCATCCTTGGTAACCATGATTCTAACACTTCCAAGTTCATCCTGACATTGAGTGAACATGGTCAAGTACTTTGGAATCGTCTCGCCTTTCTCCATCTTGATTTTACGAATTTTATCCTTCAATGCTAACTTCCTTTAATCACTGCTATTCTGATACAAGTCTGCCAATTTTTTCCATATAGCATAAGGGGTTCCCTTTCCATGGAGACTCGAGACAATATGACCTCGAACTCCCTCAAGGATTATTCACCTTGCCTTCGCCACACACTTCTTCCACTGAACCAAGTTTTGTGCATCAGTAGCTGCTAGCTTAGGAATTGCTTGTTCAACAAATTCCTTCAAGCCATTGTCCTCTAGCACAACCTTCATCTTGTCCATCCAGGCTATGAAATTTGAGCTGCCTTCCAAGGCATACTCAAGCCTCAACCCATGGAATGCCATCTTCAATCCTGAAGTATGTATGCAAATTCGACTTTCACCTGTGACCCAGAAACTCAAAACTTCGAAATAGCCTCTAGAGAGTTGATTTTAAATCAATGATATCTCCCTCATCCAATTCGGCCTATTCTTTTTTTGAATTTGGGTATCTTTTCCCAAGGAATCCAGATCTGAATTTTGTTTTTGAAAATTTTCACATAAATTCTTAGATATTCTCTACAAACCCTCGGCCCAAAAAACAATCTTTCTCTGATACCATGTAGAAAATATTGTAGATTCACAGGCTAATGCAATTTGCTAAAGAAAGAGACAATAATGTAATTCTACTCTTTACACTAGAAGCCCATAAACATAGAGAAAACAATAATCAATAGAGGAAGAGAATTAAATGCACATAACACAATAAATATCCGGGGAAAGCCACAGCTCAAAACCCCACTATCTGTTTTGTATTAATCCAAAAAATCAAGATGAAATTACAATGCTTGTTCTTTCTAGAACAATCCCAACACTTGGCAAATTCAATCTCCAACTCATAAGAAAGCTCAAGGCCAAATATTAACCTCTTCACAAGCTCTCCAAGTCTCTATTCCAATGTGTAATTCCTATGAAGGATAACTTGTATTTAAAGGGAAATAAAGCCCCTAAAAATAGTGCAATCCCTCAAGGATCAGTTCCTAATTGCATGCACTATCAGTGCAACTCAAAAAAATCTAAAACAAATAGTACACAATCCCTGTACTCTAGTCTCAACTGAGTCTTTCTTAGAATCCACATGCATGAGTTTTGATGAGTAAATATTCAGTTAACTAGAGTAGCACTAGTGGAATTCATTAGTGTCACTAGTGACTGTTAACTCACTATTAGTTCTCTAAATCAGTTTGAGAACTAATTCAACTAAACTGACTCATGAAACTAAGTCTTCCATTTTACAACTCTTAACTCACACTGGACTCCTACAAATTAGGGAGAGCATATAAATGACTTCCAACTCGAATTTCCTAAGTTAAGTAAGTCTAATAAACTTAATTTAACTATTTTAAGTTGCTATGAGAATAGAATTTGAATTTAATTCACAGGTTAATTCAAGGACAAATTAAACTGGAATTTCTTGTTGCCATTCTCAACATTTACATGTAATGATAAAGCTATGAATGCCCTACTTGCTGACCTACCTAAATCTGAATTAATTAAGGTCATGGATTTCTCTACTGCATAAGCTATTTGTGATAAGATGTGCAACTCCTATGAAGGTGAAAACAAGTTAAAGCAAACCAAACTTCAAGGTTTTAGCATGAAATTTAAGTCTTTGAAGATGTATGATGATGATATATTGCTAAGTACTTTCTTAGAGTTGATGAGGTTGTGAACACTAGAATAGGTCTTGATGAATATTTAAAAGAGCCAGTAGTAGTTTAATAGGTGTTAAGATCTCTCCCCAAGAGATTTAATCAAAAAGTTTAAGCCATAGAGGAGAGGACATATTTGAAGAATCTCACTTTGGACCAACTACTTGGCACTCTTAATTCCTATGAGATGATGATTTATAATGGCAAGTCTACAACAAAATAATCATCTTTTAAAGTAGGTAAGATTCCCAAGGAAGAAAATAATGACTCATGTTGTGAATCAAATGAAGAGGAATTTAAGTTCATGAGTGTTAGAGTCCTATAGTGATAGGATTCATAATTTTGAATTGGCTAAGGTTAAGCCTTGTATTATTGTACATAGCTTTGCTTTCTACAAATGATTTCCATATTAAAAATTAAAAAATGTAAAGAGGGCGTGTCCTAAAAGAAATATCAAAGGACAAAAAGAATAAGAAAAGATCAAAAAATGAAAATATATGAACCCCAAACACAAAAATAGATCATGAAAGTGTGCAAGTCTAAATGCCACTACTATTTTACCGCTTTACTGTCTTAAATAATGGTTTTGTGCAGCTTGTCATACATGCCACAACCCATGGTAGTCAAACTACTTAATATTGACTGTTTCATGCTTTGAATTTTATGTTTATAGTTAGAGAATAAAATCTGACCAAACAATTTAATCTTGGCGGATCATTAGATAGGTAGAGAAAATAAAAGGAATTCATCAGTTTAATTTGAGCCCTTGGATGATATAAGGTTAGAAGTAGATAGTTTGTTCTATAAAATAAAATGATAAGGGTCTTCTAGCCTAAATACACCCAAATAAATGAAGAAAAAATGTTAGGGCAAGTAATGGGTAAGTAGAAGAAAGGTTGCTAAAGTATAAAGTTGATTGGAAAAAAGCACATTTATCATGCCTAAACATATGTTTCAATGTGCATGAGCAATTAAGAAAGAAAAAACAAAGGTTTACAAGTTGATTTAATTGACTCCCCCTCATTCATTTCATCCCTATACTTGCTAATTTCCACATCCACAAGTATGTTCTAGTACTAAAAATCCTTCAAGTCATAAAGGCTCAGAGCATTTCTCTGACTTTTCATGGGACCGAACCCTTGGCTTAATGACTTATGGACATAAAGTGTTAAAATTCCCTTCATATAATTCATTTCCCTTCATTACCCTAATAAAACCCCTTTTCCTAAGGTTAAACTCCATTTTCCTATGAAAAGTAAAAAAACCCCATGTTAAATTCCATTTCACTCAAAATACCCACAAAAAGATTTTATCCTAATTATAAGTGTATGTAAAGGAAAAGCACAAATATTACATTATACTTAGTAGTATTTTCACTTCGCTCATTTCAGTTCATATTAATTTCTAACTTAATAATATAACTCTCGGTATACCTTTTCCCATATATAAATAAATCCCATATATAATACCCCAACCCTCAGTTTAACTATAAACTATATTTTTATCCCATGCCTCCAATAAAACCCTCTTAACTCACAAATTCTCAGTAAAGTTAAGATAATCCCTTCATTATACATGTCTAATCATTTAATCCCATGTTTAACTCGTAAATAATCGTAGACCACCATGAATAAAAGCCCTGAGCCCCCCTAAACCTTTGCCCATTTCAGCCATGCTAATTTGTCACCCGACTATCATCTGATCGTTAGCACCCGAATCCAACGGTTCATAGCCATATCGGGTTCACCCGATATCCAACCTTTACCCACCTGATAAAGTGGTATTTCCCAGGCCCCCATATGTTACGTGTCAAGCGTAAAGGTAGATTGGGTGACCTTGCCAAAATACCGCCTCCTCAATAAAGTAGTGTGATGTCCTCCGATACCACCTCCCTGCTAAACCTGAAACCACTCACTGTTCATAATATAAAATTCCACACAAATTTACCCATTACTCATTAAAACCCTGAAAACCCTCATTTTCATGCCTTCTACTCAGTTACACAACGAAACCTATCAAACCTTTCCGACGCCACCTTGAGCCTCTAGGACATGATTTCACCATGGATTCCCTCCTGAACACCTTTCGGACTCTGTCCATAGTTCTTCCTAGTTTCAGTACGGCCTCCGATCACTTCCTTGCATACCTGTGTTTTATTAACAAATCGTTGTATTTTGCAGGTAATTAGCAGAAGACCAAAGCTTGGATAAACAGTTTTGATACTAGTCACGAAACTTGTTTACTCCAAGACTCGAAAGGAAATATATTCAAAAATCTTCATTCAGAAGAAGAAAGTAGTTATACACAAAATAGAGAAAGAAACCATTCACATAGAGACATTGATTGTTAAAACAAAGGAACCAAACAGAGCATACAGTCAAAAGACAAAGAGATCAAACATACAGAAAGTTGATCAATATCCATTACCATATGCTGATACATATAGAAAACTAAATAATTTATTGTTGAAATACACAATAAAAAGTTAAAATGTACAGTAAAAGTAAAAGCACAGTAAAGGATATTGATAGGTCATCAAAGTAAAAGTGTATCAGATGAAAGAGTATCAATAAAAGTGTATCAGATTGAAAAATCAAAGTGAAGATAGATGAAAAAACAGAGCAGTCAAGGTAAACAGTAAAAGCAAACATGGAGGCAACAAGGGTTAAACATATATGAAGACACTTTCACTAACAACAATGAATTTTATCCAAAGTAAAGGTAAAAACAGTTAAAAGAAAATTAAGGTTAAAAGATGAAATAAGAGTAGCAATGGTACATTTCCCAGAAATTCCCTGTTTAAGTCATAATTTTCCAGAAACTATTGTGCCCAATCCAAGATGAATTTTGAGAGCATGGAGCAGTTTTATGTTCCTAAAGGGCCAATCTACAAAAACCTATCTCACTGTTTACACAGGTATTACAAAACGAGAGATAAATTCATATCTTCACAGCCTTTTCTCGGACTGTGCAAAGTCCTGTTTTTGATATCTTTCTTAAGAGAATATTGTGAACAGCTGGAGCTTAATTTTGGGAAACTAAAAGAGGTTTATCTTTACCACCTACCTATCTATAATAACCTCTTTTCATTTTTACATATCTATCTTAGATTGATATATACAAGGGTATCCCTGGACCCTAATTTTGCAGAATTTCTGGGGTAGAATGCACAAAGGAAGGAGGTAGTTAGTGACTTGGAAGCCTCATCATCAATTAAGAGTTGATATAAAATTAAAATTTCTCTTCTTTTACACCATCAATCCATAAATATAGTGCCAAATAGATTCATTAGTTTTGAGTTTCCTTTATTTAAGTTCTATTAATGTAAAACAGTTTGAGATATTTGTAAAACCAACCTTGAAATTTTTTTTCAAGATATTTCAGTTTAGAATTTGTATAAGTACTTATTCATTTGAAGTATTTTGTGGTGGATTCTATTAGACATTTCTATAGAATTTTTTATCAAGAAGACCCGGAAGGTTATTGTATCAGTTGATGAGCTAGAAAGCAAGATTGATTAATAAAGATCAGAGTTTTCCAAGGATTCATGTGTTGAGCGAATTTCAGACAAGTATTTTCTTGTGTCATTGTCATTTTTCTCTGTTATTCATAATCTTGTATGTGTTTCAATCTAAATGCTATAACTGGAATAATATTTCAGAACTTGTTTAAATCACACTTTATTTTAACAGCTAAGCTTTTGAATGTTTTCTTCTGATATTTAAATTAAAGAATTATTAATTGCTCTTTGGTTTAGATTGATTTCATGAATAATCCAGGTTAAAGGATTCTTAATTGCCCTTTGATTTCGATTACCCCTTCCTTCCTCATTCATTATCCAGGTCTGAGAACCCTTAAGTGCTCTCTCACCCCGAGTGAAATCCTTTCACCCCTCTGTCTCAAACATTTGAAATACACTCTACTATCTTGCCCTTGGAAAATCCCCTTTACTGAGTTAATCCAGTTTTTCTTCCTTATTAATTTAATCCATAGCCCAATGGTCTAAAAGACATCAATTAATCCATCTATCTAAGCAGATCCCACCACCCAATCTCAAATACAAATCAAAAATCTCTTGAACATTCATAACTAGCCTAAAATCACATAACTAAAACAAAGTTAAATTATAAAGAGAAAGCCCTCTCTGAGCATTAGGAAGGCTAGGTCCTGATCTCCAAAAGTGGTTTGTAGTCACCTCGGTGATTTCTTTCTTTAACCTTGAGAAAACACTGAGTGATAACATTTTTGGTGACCATACTGGGGACAACTAACATTTTCCTCAAAAATATTTTATAGGTTCAGATCTGATCTATGATGGTGGATAGTGATTAGACACATAAAGGTTAAAATCATCCACCTAGCGACTCCAAATCAATTTCACAATCAAGACTCCACTGGAGGAATGAACCTGAAAGAACAACATGGGAAGATTAGGTTTCTAACTTGGATTGTTATCCAAGACATCATGCTTTTTCTCATCAAGAAGGTTTTTCAATGTATATTGTATTTTAGAGAAGATCTTAGATTAGTTTTTAATTATTTTCCTTTGAAAATTGTAAATATAAAATATCCTGACACATTTGAGAAACAATTTTCTAAATCTTATGATGATCATTTTCCAATCAAGAAATCTCAAATAATCAAGAATGATATTACAATCCCTGTAAATATTCTTGTACCTTGGAAAGTTCCTAATAGGTATAAGCCACTCATCTTACCTCCTACACTCCATGTTTTCCCTAACATATATTACAAGTATCTCCCTAGGTTTGATGGAGAAGATGGTAAAATCACTGCCCAAAAACATATTCAAGGTTTGGAGAATTATCTGGACTTATTTGAGATTGATGAAGATGATGTTATTATCATGCTTTTTTTCTCTTTATTTGCAAAGTAAATTGAAGAGTTGGTTCAAGAATCTACCTATACCAAGCATCTCAAATTTCCAACAGTTTGTCAAAATTTTCCTTGATAGATGGATAATCAAAGTCAATCTTTTTGTGATAATAGAAGAATATAATCAGTTGAAAAGACATCCAAATGAAACAACACAACAATTTTCTGACAAATTTAATCAAATTTATTATTCAATGCCATCAAATATAAGACCTCCTCCTGATTCAACTCTCTTGCATTATCCAAAAGGATTTGATCTAGAGATAGAATTGCAGCTAAAAGAAAAAAACCCTCAACACTGGAATAGATGCAGAACATTGCAGTAGATGTGGAAGTCAATATGCAAATTAGAAGAGAAAATTTGAAAGCAGGAGTGGAGAAGAAAAACATTGCAGAGGTAAAACTCTACATTTTGGTAAGAAAAATGGAGGAAAGGATACATAAGATCACCATGAAAGATAATTTTTTTGTTAAAAATCACCATGACATATTTATTTCACAAAAGGAAGAGGTTGATAGCCATGAACAAATTCTTGCTAATTCCAACTACCATAGATCAAAAGATAGATTTATAGAGCAATATGTGGAGAGTCAATCTGCTGATCTAATTTGTATGTTTGATGACATTACTTCTTTTGATGATTTGCCTAAATATGATCAGTATGATGATAATTATGTTCTTCAAATCCAAACTAACTTTATAGAGCAATTAGAAACTAGTTTGGGAAATAAAGAAATTTAGTTTCAGCAGCTTGAAAACAGTGATCGTCTTACTCATATCAGCTATGAAAGTGAGGAAGAAAGTGCAAAAAAATTGGAAATAAGTGAAAATTCTTTGCCTCTTTGTTTTGCTTCATTTTAGTTCATCAGAGAAAACTTTAAAGTAATAAAAAATCAGCAGCCTTTAGGTATTGATATTGACAACAAAGAAGACAATGAAAATCTTAATTAGGATTCTTCAGTTTCACAAGTGTAGTTATCAAATTCTATTGAGACGTCTGATCAGATGACACATTAAAGTTCTATACCACTATGTTTTGAATCATTTCAGTTTTTAAAGGAAATATGGTATAATGTATTCAAAGAAATGGATGAACAACATGCAGAAATCCATGAAGTCCCATTAAAACCCATATATAATAGGTTACAACAATCCTTCCATGTCTTTTATGATCCAATAGCTGATATGTTACATGATGAATGCAGTCAGAATTTTTCTCCATTAATTAACTATGAGATTCAAAATCAAGATGATAAAGGTTTCACCAGACATACATTTCAATCAGTAGAAATATTATCACAAAGCTTATCTAAAAATCTGCAGCGTGATAAATATGAAAATGACATTTCACATTCATGGCATGGAAGCCTTATAGAACAATTGTACAGTTGCCTAGATCAGTTAAACATTAGTGTATATATTTTGGAAGACCCTTTTGTACAATTTTTAGAGTCAAAAAAGAAAATCAAGTATTTCCTTATCTTCTCATTTGTTGACAAGGTTATAATTGGCCTTAGAATCTCAGTTTTAATCACAAACAAGCACAAGCATCAAAATTCACCAATGTATATGATGCTTGGATGGTTGCATTGCCTGTTTCATGTTATCTAACCAGTAGTTGGACAGCTAATTAGAGTAAGTACGTAGGATTTCAGTTTGAATAAATTCAGTTTTTCAGTAGCAAGTTTATTTCAGATCAGATTTCAGTACAACATGTGTCATATTTCAGTTTGCAAAAAAGGCTATGATTTTAGTTCAAGATTTTTAGTCACAGAGATTATACAATAAGGCAGAAATCACAGAAGAATAGTTTACAATGTAACTTAATGCACAATTCAAAGGCTACTGATCTTAAAGTTCTTGACATTTTGCCAGGAAATGCCATCCCCATGTGGAGCCATTGTTAGAGTCCTATAGTGATAGGATTCATAATTTTGAATTGGCTAAGGTTAAGCGTTGTAATATTGTACATACCTTTGCTTTGTGCAAATGTTTTCCATATTAAAAATTAAAAAATGTAAAGAGGGTGTGTCCTAAAAGAAATATCAAAGGACAAAAAGAACAAGAAAAGATCAAAAAAAGAAAATATATGAACCTCAAACAAAAAAACAGATCATGAAAGTGTGCAAGTCTAAATGCCACTACTATTTTACTTCTTTACTGTCTTAAATAATGGTTGTGTGCCGCGTTTCATACATGCCACAACCCATGGTAGTCAAACTGCTCAATTTTGACTATTTCATACTTTGAATTTCATGTTTATAGTTAGAGAATAAAATCTGACCAAACAGTTTAATCTTGACAGATCATTAGATAGGTAGAGAAAATAAAAGGAGCTCATCATTTTAATTTGAGCCCTTGGATGATATAAGGTTAGAAGTAGATAGTTTGTTTTATAAAAGAAAATGATAAGGGTATGCTAGCCTAAATGCACCAAAATAAATGAAGAAAAAATAATAGGGTAAGTAATGGCTAAGTAGAAGAAAGGTTCCTAAAATATAAAGTTGATTGGACAATAGCACATTTATCATGCTTAATCATATGTTTCAATGTGCATGAGCAATATACAAAAGGGCTAAACATACAAAAACATCTAAATTTTGATAATATTGTCAATTTGGGAAAGAAGAATGTTGTTAGAGATTTTCCAAAGCTTTCAAACCCAAAGAATACTATTTGCAAGACCAGTCAGATTCGTAAAGAAATTTGAGTACCATTTAATTCTAAGGTGAATTCATCAACTAGGCCATTACAATTGATACATATGAACTTATGTAGTCTTTCAAAAACTAAGACACCCACAAGTAAATTTTATTTCATGCTAATCATTGATTATTTCAGCAGGATGATACTGGTAGCATTTTTAAGGAAGAATCAAAGGCCTTTGACAAGTTTAAAAACTTTAAAGCTATGGATGAAAATGAGAAAGATTGTAAAATGAAGTGCATAAGGTTTGATAATGGAGGTGAGTTTACTTCAAAAGAGTTTGATGAATTTTGAAAGTATCATGACATCAAAAGATACAATAGCAAAGACTCCACAACAGAATGGTGTAGGAAAGAGAGCAAATAGATTAGTGCAGTAGTTGGCTAGAGCCATGATGGATGAAAGAAATCTTCAACATAGATTTTGGGTTGAATCCATTCACACAACAGTGGAAATTCTAAGCAAATCTCATTTCATACCAAACAGTGATAAGACTCCATATGAGATTTGGTTTGGGAAACCTACTACAATCAAGCATTTCAGAGTATTTGGAAGCAAGTGTTGTATTAAAATTAAGGAACAATGAAAATCTTGGTAATTTTGATCCAAGATTTGATGAAGTTATTTTTCTTAGATACTCTCAAAACAACAAGGGATATAGATGCTACAACAAGAATACAAAAAGGAAAATTGACTGCATTGATGTTAATGTTGACGAGCATATCAATTTTGAAGACAATCAACCAATAAATATCAGCTCAAATGATCCAGACAACAATGATGAGAAGGTTGATGATACACTTTCAAAAGAAGACAATGAAGAATCCCTTAGTCCTCAAACCAAAGATCCTACAAGGTGAGTGCAAAAACACCACCCAGCTGACAAAATTGTTGGTGATTTAAATTCAGGTGTATAGACAACAAGAAGACGGTTAAACCCACCTACACAAGTGCATGTAGCTCTATTATCAATGATGTAATCAAAGGATGTTTTACAAGCCAAACAAGATGATAATTGGTTGAAAGTTATGCATGAATAACTTGACCATATTGAGAAAAAATAGACTTGGTAACCTATTCCAAGACTAACAAACAAGAATGTGATTGGCATGACATGGGTCTTTAGGAACAAATTGAATGAACATGGTGAAGTGGTAAGAAACAAGTTCAAGGTTAGTTTGCAAAGGCTATGCAAAAATTTAAGGGTTAAACTTTGATGAAACCTTGATAGATAAGCCTGATTATGTTTGCAAGTTGAAAATTTCCTTGTATGGTCTTAAGAAAACCCCATGGGCTTGGTATTACAAGTTGGATAGTTACTTTCTCAAGTGTGGTTTTAAAATAGGCACAACTAACAGTAATTTGTCTGTTAAATCTAATGATGGAAAATTGTTACAGTGGTGGTTGTCTATTTTCATGATATTATTTTTGCAATGATTTAAATCAACTAACTTGCCAATTTGCAACTGATATGAAGGTCGAATTTGATATGTCTATGCTTGGAGAACTATCTTATTTCCTTGGTTTACAGATTGTTGAGTCTTCTAAAGGAACTTTTATCTCACAAAGCAAGTATAACAAAGAATTTTTGAAGAAATTTGGCATGGAGGAATGTTCTTTGGTAAGCACTCCAATGGTTAATCGATATAAGCTCAGAAATACTGATGAATCACTAGAGGTGGATCATAATTTATACAGATTTATCATTGGAAACCTCCTATATCTGATAGCCTCAAGATTAGACATCATTTAGGAAGTTGGTATTGTTGGAAGATTTCAAGCTTCCCCTAGACAAAGCCATCTTTTAGGAGCTAAGAGCATTCACAAATATCTTAGAACCACAATGAACTTTGGTATCATAAACGTAAATATTTTTCACTAACTATTTTTGCTGATGTTGATTGGGTAGGTGATGCAAATAATCGAAAGAGCACTAGTGGTGGTGATTTATTTCTTGGTGAATGTCTTGATTCATGGTTGTGCAAGAAGTAAGCTTCAATTTCTCTCTCTACAGCTAAAGAAGAATACATGGTAGTAGCTTTTTGTTGCACTCAACTCTTAAGGATGAAGCATACTTTACAGGATGTACAAGTATTCTATGGTCAACTTGTCCTATTCATCTATGATAATACAAGTGCCATCTGGATGCATGTCTAAGAACCCTATTTTTCATTCAAATATAAATCCTATTATAATCAAGTACCATTTCTTAAGAAAGCAAGTTGAAAATCAGATTATCAAGTTGGAGTATGCACCTACAAAAGAGAAGGTAGTTGATATGTTCACCAAACCTCCCCTCTTGACTCCCTGCACTATATCTTCCTTAAGAGGAATAAGGGTAGCCAACAAGCACTCAACATATTAGATGGAAGCTATCAGGTCCACATTGTTGAGAAATCTAGGGCTTTGACATGTTAGTGATTTCTCAATCTAGGTAACTGCTTGTGAAGGATTTTTACTTTTCTTACTCAAACAAATTATTCCTTATGTGTGTGTTTATTTACTTCATCAACCAGCTACCATACAAAATATACAAGAGAACAATAAAACAAAATATAGGCAACATGCTAGGAAAAACCTCTCCAAGCTTCATAGGAAAACCCACGTAATTCTTCTTATAGAATCTTCTCTTGACAGAATTTCCAAGACCTAGACAAAGACCCTTTGACTATTGTCTCCCCAAGATCAAGGCAAGTACCTTTTATACTGTTGTCCTCTAACTTGTTGTACCATAGATCAGATCTATCACTGTAGGTGCTAGGATCAACTTCTCACTTCCTTCTTCCTTCCTCCAAGCTTCACTTATCCAAGATAGGTCACATGTCAAGTTTTGACGTCAAAACTTTCCCTTAGAAAAGATGATATGCTTCCTTGTATAGAATTGTTTAGCAACCCTAATTGTAAGCCTGTAATTAGATCTCCTTCTACATATGTGGACAAGAGAATGTCCCTTCTAGCTTTCCTTAGAACCTCACTTCACTTGAGGGTAAGTGTAGGATGTTTATACAAAAAATCTTGGCCCAAATGAAGGTGAAACAACTACTTGTGTAGGACTGCAGTTTTTTCCTTAGTTGCAGATCTATAGAAGTCATTGTTCTCACACATGTGGGTAAACTAGAGGTTCTTTTAGCCTCCTCCTTTCCTCGTTGTACTTGGATATTTATTCTAGGTGAATAATCGAACCCTTTAGGCCTTAAATCAAACCTTTTCAAGATGAGAACATAGGATTGTAGTGTAGTCCTAATGGTGACTTGTCTTTCCTTTGCACGTGTGGTAGGAGGCTTCTTAGAATAGACTCAAGGCTCCCCTTCTTCGACCTCCTTTTCTTTTATAGTAGGCAAACTTCCTTCTGATTTTTTCGCACTCCCTTTTAGATCCAATCCAAGAGTGTGTTGTCTGTTCAAATGAGGGAGGAGTGGCCTTATTTATAGTCTTCATAAGGCTACCCATTAGGCCGACATGAGTTTTCTTTAGGCCGACCTATACATTTGATTTAGCCAACATGAATAACATGCTTCTATTCTTCCTTTAGGCCGAAAACGTAATGCCTTATTGTCTTTTCTTGGAGGAGACTTCTACTAGTCCTTTACACTTCATCTTGGAGACACACATTCATAACTTGACATACCTATTGCAAGTATAATATTAGATGAATTACACAAACTTATTATCTATCATAGAGCTCACAATGATAGCTGCTACACAATTTTGAGCATGAAACCCATGACTCAAATTTATGAAATATTTTGCTAGATACAATTTACATCATTTACATTGGAATGTGTCATTATGAAGGCCGAAACTAGCTGTACTTTCTTCAACACACATGATCAACAAGACAGGGGGAGCACATTAGTTTCTTTTCCATTGATTTCAAAGGGGGAGAAGTACCTCAAATAAAATAAATGGGGGGAGGTAACACCTTAAAAGGAGAAGTACACCACAACAAAAGTACATTAAAGGAGAAGTACACCTAAGGAGAAATACATAATAGAGGGAGAAACATCTAGAGAAGAGAGAAGAAGGTGAAGTAAGAATTACACTTTCCTTTTGATTTATGCTCGTGTTTTGTTTTTGGTTTTGCCATATATTTTTTTCTTATGGTTTTGAAATCAATGCCAAAGAGGGAGAATGTTAGAAATATGTTTTCATTAATGGAAAAGGAAAAGAAGATGATGGAAAAGTTACTTTTGGTTTCAAGAAGAATGGTTTAGGTGTAGATAATTTAGAGCTAATTTCAAGTTGGAAGAACATCTCAAGTGATTTTAGAAAGTACTTATATGGATAGAGCTCCGAAATAGATCTCCAGTGGTATATAGAAGTTTGTAAATGGTCTCCTGGATCATAATTTATCGCTAGACAAAGGTGACAAGCCCCAAGGTCAAATTTCCATAGCTAAACTTGGTGTTATAGCCAAAATGGTGATGATCTTAGCTGGAGTTTGTTTTGGCATTTTTCCAAAAGTCAGTGGACTGGTTGGGGGAGCAGAGTAGTATTGGGAGAGTTTGATAATAGAGAATATGTGAGTGCTCATGTCCATTTGAGGGTTAACTATAGGGGGAGTCCTGCATAGGGTGGTATTAACCAGACAACCAAACAAGAGATTGATAACCCTAATTAAAGTAGCGCTTCCTCCCAATTTTCCATGAAATCAACCTAAGGGGGTCTGCAAAACCATGATGGTAGCTAGAGGCTAGGATAAGTGTTTGGTTGGTGAAGGACCAACAAGAAATCCCACCCCAGAACTCGAAACCTCAGAACATGGAGACTTTAGAATAAATGGAGTATGCAAACATGTTCTTTCTCCGAGCTTGAACCTCGAACCTCAGAAACCCATAGATCTTGGAAGAAACCCCTTGGATATTTCTCTAAGAGATGCCCCAAGATATTGTTGACATTTATAACTCGAGGTTATGCAACGAGAATAAATTTCATAAGACTCTTTATTTTTAATGAAGAAATTCCTCACAGAAAAAGGCCTTGGACCCTCCTTTTGTCGACATGGACTTGACAACATGGAAAAATGGAAATGAGACACATGGCACAATTTTATTGGCTGAAGGAGACATGATGGCATCATGACATTGGCATGACATGGCACCTATGTAGGTGTGACATGTGGAATGCATATTCGTCAGTTTTAGGTAGCTGATTAGACTAAAAAGGAGTGACATGATGCACCACTAAGTGAGCGACACATTGCACCCTAGAAGAGGTGGGAGACAACTAATGAGGTTGTTGGACATAGAGGATTTTAAGTGGAAAAACAACTTATCTTGGCTAAGATATGATTGAAACGTGTGTTAGGAAAGTGACATTGCATGGTCATAGGTGACCTAATCTTGAAGGAAACTCTGTCCTCAAAAGAAACTGAAGGGAGCACATGAAGTAAAGTTTGAGAAACTAATTTCTAGACATGGTGGCACTAAGGTGGTAAAAAAATCACCTAAGTGGTTATGTGATTGGATCGTGTGAACATATCATCTCAACAATTATTTGTTTGGTTGTAGTGAATAGTAGGTTGACCCAGAGGAACAACACCTTGGATGAAACAATCTCAGCGATAATGAAAAGTCACTCCAATGAGTATTTTTGAGAGAGTTTTCAGTGAAAAATAAACGTCGAGAGCTAACGACAAGCACTAAAACTTGGTCATGAGTGTTATTTGTGACCATGGGAGTGACAGGTTGTAGTGTTAAATAAACCCTCGGGGCTATAACCCAAAGGGGCCCAGCAAAGGCTTATATGTAGTGGTTCTTACTATTAGTGCTTGGGCCCGAGATTTTTTTCAAGTAATGTTTAAATCTCTTTTGGGGCTATAAAAATGCACTTGGGCCTATATTCAAGGTGTAACTCCATGAACGGTCGACAGAGTAAATTTGGCATTTGTGCCATATTTGGTGGTTTGAAGACAAACCAACATAACACTAAAATTGGAAAAACAAAGGCATGAGCGAGTTGGTAGAAAAAGTGGTGGAATGGAAGGTCAGAAGATAAATTTGGAAAATTGGCTAAATTTGTAGGTAAACCAAACTTAGAAAACCTCTATTAAATCCTATAAAATTACAAGAATTACAAATTTGAGTAGTTTAACTCAGGTTTTCTTGTAGATACAGGGGAGAAGAGTTATAAGACTTATTGAGCACATTAAGAAGACATTAAAAAAATAGTAAAACAAGAAGTTAGTGAGATCAAAACCTCGGATAAGTGGAAGTTCAAGAACCAAAAATATCAGTCCTAAGATCCTTATAGTAGTGGCTAGTAAATAGTTAGGGGTAAGAGATCCTTTCAGTAGTAGCTAATAAATTAGGGGTTGTAGCTCCTTTTGGTTGTAGCTATTAAATCAAAGAGTATTAGCTTCATTTTGGTTGTGTCCATAGAATTTTATAAGAACCAGTCGAAGCTTGCCTTTGTGAATTAAATTGATGAATCTATGTGTTCTATTTGTGCTTCTTTTGTTGATACTTGTGATTCTCATATGGACTATTTCTGAAGAGTTTTTTGGTGCCCTATTATTTTTCATTAGTGAAAGAAAGTTTTAAAATTCCTACAATATTGAGTCACCCCCCCCACTAATTGTCCTAATTTCTAACACATAGAATATTCACCATCATGGGGTTGAAAAATCAAGGTGTTGGGATGGAAATTTAAGTACAACTAATGAAGGAAACCCATTTTACATCTTTGAACAAAACATCGGAGAAAACAATCTCATAATATTGGAAAGATTTGTGCAACAAGAACTAGTGAGATTTAAGATTCCAAGTGTTGGGAAAAATACAGAGAGGGGGGGTGAATCAGTATTTTCAAACCATTAAGTTTTTCAATTTCATTTATTGATTTATGTACGTGACTTTACAGAAGGGAACCCACATATGTATGCCACTATTATTCATACAACTAGCGTATATCTAATAAAACATATTTTTTAGTTAATTCATCTTTTGTTTATCTTAAGCCAGTGGATCAGTACTTCATCCAACATTATATAAATAGTAACCATGTGCAGTAAGAACAAAATAAACCATCACACATAATCAACACACATGAACACTAGGATTTAAGGTGGAAACCCAATGTGGGAAAAAACCACCATTGTTGTCGTCTTTGTCTTCTTTTTAATATAAAGAAAAACTTATTACAATATTGTACTAGCACAAACTCATACCAACATGCAGGAACCCACTTGCAAAAGGCTACAACCTTCTCTCATTCTCCAGTACCCACTGGAAGGAAGATCCAACCCCCTGATCTCATTTACCGGCACCCACTGTGTTATCGGGAAATCTAGTGTTTATGCAGAGCTGCTAGTCCAACTAATACAGGTAGCTATCTTAGAAAAAAATAGATTAAAGTTACTTTAGCTTTCCTTTACGAGAAGTAGATAGGAGAGGAGCAAATTCGCTCGGTTCTTTGCTTGTTCCTCCTCCTCTCTGACAGGTCTTTGCCACTCCTTCCTTGACCACTCTGCTTCAAAGAGTACTTGTAAAGTCAAAGAAGCATAATACCTTCAAAGTGCAGAGATCTACAATCATAAACAATATAGGACCAAATATATATTGACCACATACATGCATATATTAGCAAACATACAAGAATGTGGAGGAAAACTTGAATAGCTTTATTGATATAGAGATTAGAAGAGAGGATTACAACCCATTGATCTGACCCAGCGTCATCCTCCCAAAATGAAAGCCCTTCTTCACCTTATGAAAATTTTAGATCACCCAACACTATGATATCCCACTAGGAAACCAACAACACTTCCTTACAAGATACAAGATTCCAGCCCCTAGATCTCTGGGATGAGGGATCCATATATAGATGATTGTAAGAGGGTGAGTTAGCTTATGGTATTTTTATTAGTGTCCTCTCTCTGATAGTTCTTGATTCCACTTGGATATTGATGATCTCTTACTCATCCCTGGGCAAATTCAGAGAGGCAAGTGTCACAGGAGAAGTTTCTGGAAGATTCCATTATCATCCACCTTGTAAACTATCTTTGCCATTTGTCTACTCTGCCCCATTACACCCTATAGAAGGGCTTTCCAGTATGCAACGCACTTTTTACACTGAGCAGGTGAGATGCATCGCACCCTCTACACTGAGTAGTCTGTATGGCCAGTTTTGATTAGTTCTGAGCAGTTTTCTGTGGAGAACTTCTGGGAGATGATGTAATCAGCTGACCTTGTTCCTTTAGGGCATGAAACAACACTTTTAGGGACTTACAAGCCCTTGGTTTATGGACATATGTGATTGGGGTTGCAGTGCCCAAATATGTCTATAACAGTTGCCCCCTAAAGCATGAGGTCAAAAATATTTTGATGTCGGGTGAAATGCTTTATCATGAGGATCCGAGGTTCTTTCGAACTGGAAGGCGACCTGTAATAAGATACAATACAATATGTTATCTTCATAATATTTTCATGATCTAGCTGAGGTGGGCATTCCCATGCTCAACTTTATAAATTCATTTTCATGTACATAGGACAGACAATTGTCTGTGTGGCAAACTTATGATTCTGATAGAGCCATCATCCTTTGATTCGAATGATCATCTGTGCAGCAATGATGTACATTTGATGTCTTTATTTTCCTGAATATATCGCAGCAGAGATGGATGAAACTAGATCTGAGGTCTTCAAACTCATTCAATATTTGCTCGAAGTACAAGTCGATCCATGTGAAAAATGTTCTAGAGTCGAACATGGAAAGACATCGCCTGATTACCAGCCAATGATGTAAGCTATTAACAGGCGTGAGAGGAATCATCAATAATAATGATGACCCTCAAGGCACTACAATACAAGTCGCGTGGTGTGAAAAAGGGACTTGGCGTCGAACACCATGCAAAATCTTTCGGTCGAAAGCCATTGATGTAAACCTGTCGCCGGAAGTGAGAAACTTGCCATTGAGGCATGCAAGCTTCAAAGTATTGAAAGGGTTGTTCCTAGGTTGACTTCTTGGATAATGATTTGTCGTCGACAAGAGGTAACCCGTCGTAGGAGGGCCTTAATGAATCCCACATCTATGACACAGAACAAAGAAAATGATTTTGTGGAGGTGAAAATGATCTGATGATACATGGTTTAGGGTGGCGGTCATGAAAGAATGAAGCGTGAAGGTATTGTAGCAGATGAGAAACAAGATGGGTTGGTGAATTCTCTGATCGACTTCTCTTGAACATATCGGCGACACTAAAATGGATTGGTAGTGTTAACCTCAAAGATGGATGGTACGGTGGACCAATGGTAATATGACCGGTGAACAGAATAACCCAACTCGACTCAATCATGGTGATGGAGTGAAAGTGTCATGTTCAAGAGCGACTCGCTACCAATTAAGTTTCTTCAAGTTTTCTTCCCAATTTTCCCAAGTCATTGCTAACCAATACCTCCTTATTTTTATCAAGATTGAGGAGGATAACATATGCTTGTTCTATAATTTTCCCTTCAGGCAAACTCGTAGCTATGTTTTAACGAGCCTAGCAGTAGTGAAACTCATTCTTGTCTGCACGGACAAGTTTGTCGCTATTGGTTTTAACGAGTTTAACAACAAAGACAACTCTGTCCTTTTTCAATTTTAGAGAGTCTGAAAAGGGAAAGAAAGGAAACTCCAGTAATCCTTTTTTGTCATATAATCCCTTAAGTCCGAAAAAGTATAAAATAATACGAAACGGATGAATTTTTTATAGTTTTAACGAGTCGAACAAGACAAGCACTCGATCTTTTTTTGTAATAATCCCTCAGGTCCAAAAACATTAAAATATAGAGGAGGGATAGCACTTTTGGTAGCTTTAACGAGCTGGATAGGGCAACTGCTCGAAAATCTTTTGATATTTTACAAGTTAGGTGAAAAGAGCTTAAAGGAGACTTGTCTTTAAGGAACGAGTGATATTTTCGGGTAGCTGCTAATTCCAGGTAAGGTTTGGAATTTTCCAATCATGGCAGTGTCACAAGGATGACTAACAGAATCACTCTTCACAGTTGTTCCTCAAAAGGGTAAACAATCAAATGGAGGCGTATGATCAGCTAAACAGAGTGGAGGTGATGGCAAGAACATGACCAGGGCTCAGAAGCTGATGATAATTCATTCACAATGGTTATTTACTTGAGGATGTTTCATTTTTTAATGAGATTAAACTATGGGGGAACATTTGCTCATTTCTTAGGTTTAATTTTTAACGAGCTTGAACTTCGCACAAAAACTGCTCGTTCCAGTCATATAATAAGGATGTCTCATCGATAGGTTCAATTTTTAAGGAGCTTGCACCATTCGAAACTATGCTCCGCATCCTTTCATTATGTAAGCTAGGAACAACCAATCCTACGAGTTTAAAGGGTTTGAGAATCTACAAACTAAGAAAATAAATGGTCGCTCTTCACCTGCATGCCAAAAGGTTTGCATGCCCCCAAGTATAGTGAAGTAGAGTTTCGAGGTTACCCTTCAATTTGCAGCAAAACATTCGTTTTATCAGGAAAGGCCTACCTTTTCCAGGTTACCCTTCAATTTGCAGACAAAACATTTGTTCTATCGGGAAAGGCCTACCTTCTAAGGGAGGTATCTTATCCGGTCTAATCCCATTTTCCTAAATGGATGGGTGTATCAGATTAGTCATATATCCTCCGTGGAAACCTACCCTATACCACGACTTCGGAATTACTTGCGTTCTTTAGGTGGACGGACTGAAGATTGATGAGACATTCCTTGCATGAAAAGACCAGTTAGGGATGGTACTTGACTATTAGCTATGTGTGAGCCGGGGAATGAAAGCTAGTCTACAAGCTGGACCACTCAGCCTTCATGCAAAAAACACATTACATGAAAGAGTGAGGAGACAACGGCTCCCATGCTATAAATATAGTCACACCCAAGGAGTAGATTATAATCTAAA